>VZRH01004719.1:13722-23933 GCA_013397555.1 Urocynchramus pylzowi | reverse complement strand
GGTTGGTTGGTTTTGGTTTTTTTTGGTGGGTTTTTTGTTTGTTTGTTGGCTGGTTTGGGTTTTTTTGGTTTTGATTTTCATTTTACAGATTTCCATACTGCATGTTTTACAAAACAGAGCCCATATCTCACAACAGCTACACCATGCTATCAATAGGTGTAATGTGATCTGCAGTGCTGAGTGTCCTGTGAGGAAAGGTCTTTGACATAGCTCTTGGTACCTTCATTTCTGGAGGAATTCCTTGGTGTCACTTGGACCTTCCTAACCCTTAACTTAATGCTAATGGTTATTTAAGCTGGAAGTTAACAGAGGGGTGGAAAAGAAGATAAAAAGCATATTTGGAAGATGCATGCAGCCTAAGGTTAATGCTTATCCTAGACTTCTTGTACAATGAAAGCTTTAAGACTCCTTTTTTTTTTTTTTTTTTTTGTGTTATTATATATTCAAGTGATTATTTCAAGATGGGTTTAACTTTTACAATATTATCCTGTCAACCTCTTTTTAGGCCTTTTCTTAATTGCCACTTAAAAGGGGCGCAGTGGATTTTTTTTACCATTCTGCATCAACTAAAAAGCTGACACTATGAAATCCTTTTGCCATGATATAGTGAACAATCAAAGAAGATAAATACTCATGGAGTGTCCAGTCCTCCAGTAAATCACAAAGAGGAACAGAGTGGGTGAGTGTATTTTCTAAGTAAGACTAAGTAAATGTCTAGAAAAGTCAATATGAGTCATCAGCCCCAGGGCCCTGGTAAAACAGGTAACAGAATCACACAGCTTATTGTGTAGATTGATCAAGCTCTGCCTTCAAAAAAAGTACATTGTGCCTTTTCCTGTTTCTGTTGCAAAAGGCTGCTACTATGATCAGTAAAGTTCTGTAAATTTACATCCTTAATCATGGACTCTTCACAGCCCCATAATTGTTTTAGTGTCTATAAATTTTATCTGCAATAGATCGTAGATAAATGATACCAGACCTGGCATGGCCCTGAAGAGTTTTGCATGCAAATGTCCCTCTGGCTTTTACCACAGATGCTTTCAACACAATCCTCTTTTACTTCTCACTTACCTCATTCATTGGACCTTCCACAATTACAGCACCCGCTCTTTCTTCCCTAGGTTCTTATATAATTTCAGATGTGAGATCACAGCAGGTTTTTTTTCAGAATGTCTGAGTAGACCACACCTATGCATTCTGGCCCTTTCAAACTTTGGAAAACATAGATCTAATTTTTACTTTCAAAGTAATTTAAAATATATAAAAACTTCAGACAGTGTAGGGTTCTGACTAAGGGCCCGTGAAATCCCATTGCCCAGGACTTCTGACTTCATTTGCTAGTGTGTTTATTTTAAGGGGGAGGAGAGTAATTTAAATGGTGATGATTACAATGGTCTAGATAGCTGCCTTTTTCTGAGGCTGTGGTATGGATAGAAACAAGGTATTTACCAAAATTTCAATGCTGCCTAAATATTATATGACAGTGATGGTGCTGCAAAAATATGCAGAAAATATCTCAAGATTCTCTACTTTCCTTTACTATCTTTCACTATATCATATGATTCCACTGTTTTTTCAGAAATTAATATATTCAATCAGTTACAAAAAAATGCCTTAATTATAGTAGTTCTTGTAATTACTGGACCCTTTTTTACCCATAGCGAGACAGAGCAACTTATTTTACTTTCCTCCTTTCTTTATAAATGATGTTCTCAAAGAAATATTTATTAACATTTCATATTTTTGGCCCCCGTAGAATCCTTTCTCTTTTGTCTTAGATAAAAATAATGATATAAAGTGATGCATGACCAGGAATATGATGTTGTCAATAAGAAGCATTAATTAACAAATTAATTAGACAAAATTTGTTTCTTTCCCTCATGAGAGAAGAAAAGATTTTTTTCTATCTTGCTGGAAAGCATACTAAATAAGGAGAAAAATGCATATATAAGTCCCCTAAATGCTGCAGCCTTAATAAACTTCCTCTAGGGTTTCTTTCTCCAGGGTAGACACAAATTGTTTTCTGAAACTGGCTCACCCATCCTTAATCCACAGTTTGCCAACATAATTTTCTTCTGCTTTTAGTGATGTCTTAGGAACTGCAGCAATAATATAGCCCCTCATGGACCTCACTTGCATCTAAATGAAAACCTCTTTGATACAATGGAATAATTTATGTTTAGCTACACTTCCTCAGGCCAGATGTATATACAAGTATATTAAATGTTCTGCCCTCTGTGCTGGAAGTGTTTTTCCATTTTAATTAAACACTGGAAATGCTTAATTCTTTCCTGTTTTGCCCTGGGTGTCTCTGTGAGGTTAAATGTATGTAGGTGTCATAAGGGAATAAGAGATGTAAACAAATAAAAAAATACCCAATCAAGAATGCAGCTCATTTTCTCATATGCTTTGTTTGCAGAAAACATTTCTTTTGTAGAAACAGTAACAGTGTGAAGAAATCTTATCAAAACACTTTCTTAAAGTATTAATTAAGTGCCAGTATTCTCTGAATTTTTTTTTCTCACTATAATAACCAAAAAATTAGAGTGTACTTAAAAATCAACAGAAAACTCCTCCCATAGTCTGCCTTAAAAATGCATTTAATCTTTGCTGTCTTTTATTTCTTCTTCTCTTAGCTTTTGAATAATTTTTGAAGGAATCATATCTTGAGTAAAATTAGTGAATGGACCGTTGGCAAGAGCTTCTTTAGCTTGGGAAAAAGCCTCTAGGATAGAGCAATTAACAGACATTACAAGACATTTAAGGTAATGGGATGAAATGCCCTCTAGAGATGCCTGTTTATTGCTGACTATCAAGAAGCCTTACCCAGCCAACTTAGCCTCATCACCAGCTAGTTCTCAGTTAAAGTTGTATGACATGAATTTCAATTTCAAACTTATTTCTGGATCATTCTTTGTGCTAAAATAAGAAGTACACTTCTGATTTTGAATTGGGTATTGTTGTTTTGGTGGTGTTTATTTTTGGTTTTTTTTTTTAATTGGATAATGAATAAAATAATATTTTTTGACCCCAGGAAGAAAATATTTGATCTTGCAGTTGAAAGAATATGACAAAATATTGCAGAGAAATAAATAAATAAATAGGCAATGTAAAAAAAAAAAAAGAAAAAAAAAAGAAGAAAAAAAGAAAAGGCAAAAATCCAACACAAAAGTGAAGAGAGAAGGAGGCAAAGAGCAGCTGCTCCTAAAATGCCGCAGAACTTTGTCACTTTCTCTTTATAATATCCCAATAATAATTAAAAATGACAACAGAGAAGAATGTGGCTGTTTGATGACAGTGGAACTGTCAGTATCAGAACTGATCATGCTGTCAATTGTTTTAGAACTGTCACTTGATAAATTGCTACAGAGTTCTACAGATTAAGCCTAAGCTTTATGCCTTTGTGTTTCCCTGTTTACTTGTGATTTTCTCTTAATTGAGTATGACTGTTAGAACCACAAACAATGCCAGACTATTGCAAACAATATAGGTCTGAAGCTGATAAAGTAGCAGAATGTCATTTGAAAGAATTAATTGAAAGCTATTAATGTGAAAATTAAAATAACTTAGTAAATAACTTACTTTATACCTTAAAGACAGAAACTGTATCTACTTTTCTCACTTTATGAATAGGCTCACCAAGGGAAGACCAAATAATTGTCCTACCTGTTAGGTACTGAGCCTTTCTAGAAACTGTATGAGGTAGTTGGGTAGTCACTAATAAACATATGAAGAAACAAAAAGCCAGAATTATTAAAAAAATACTTTATGATATGCAAAATAGTTAAACAAAACACTCAAATCTTCTTGAAAATTTCTGTGTGAAGCCAGGTTTGTTCTATTTTTTTTTAATTGGTTTTTTTTTTTCAATCCAAAGTATTTCCTCCAGCTTTTCCATAAGTACATATGATGTCATGATATTTTTTCATATGATAGAGGTAAATAAACCATCATCTTCAAAGACAAGAACTTAATTTTTCACTTCGAAATGTAGAGTATTTTGTGTCTATAATAACGACTCAACTCAGTGAAGTAGGATCATAGAAGTAAAAAAGCATCCACTTATGTAATCCTGATGGTTGTCAGGTGATAAGCCAAGATGAAAAGTTCAGCCTCTGACAGCTTTCCTATGTTTCATATCCTTGCCAGCTATGCAAGAAGCATGCCAGAGCTGTATTCACTGTAATCAAATTTCTCTAGAACAGCAAGTTGTTAGGGCTATTAAATGTCTCAACTGGAAACCTCCCATATGGCTAAATTGAAAAGTGGCAGCTAAACAGGCTGAATGAACTTATGCTCATTTAAGTAGCATGCCCCAAATGCTTCCATCATCAAATACGAGATTTTCAAGATCATACTGAGATTCATTTTGAGCAACCACCAGATTTTTCTTAAGATTTCTGTCATTAATAGGTTTCTCCTTATGCTGAAAGCTGAAAAATATCACTGCACCAGCAGTCAAGATGTTCAGGTTTAAGTGATCTTCAGTTGAATCACACACCCAGTTATGCTCTGAAGTCCAAAGGTGGGCTTCCTTTTTACAAACATCATTGCTTTGCCAAATACTGTGGTACTAAATCTGCCCTTATCTGATACAACCTAAAGGGAAGAACAGATCCACTAATCATCCATTCCTTGCAAATTAAATGTCAGCAGTATTTTATTTGCTTCAGTAATATCTCATCATTTAAGGGAAAAGAAAAAAATATATTCTTTTCTCTGTCTTCTTTAAACTTACCATTGACAAGTTCTTTTAATGTGGCCTTTAATGCCAAAGGAAGAATTTCATACAAGAAATTATGTACTTTTGTGGATTTATATATATCTTTATAAAGAATATCACTGGTTGCAGATGGATTTTTTTGTTGTTGTTTTAGGATTTTTAAAAATAAAAATCAATCTGAAAAAGGAATGTTTGCAAAATTAAAAAAAATAATCCTATAAATTTTACTAATCTATCAGATTACAAATATTGCTCATGATAAGCAGATGATGAGGCATAGTTCTTCCATTTACATTTATTCAGTGTGATAGTTCAGAACATGTATTTACACTGCGGCATGAAAAGAAACACAAAACCCCAAGAGCTTGGGATGTTTTTTAACGAATAAATTGGTGAAACGATACTTGAGATGGCTCATGACACATAATGTCCTAAGAAAACTAATTAGGATTAATTTAGAGATCTTTTAGAAAATTAAAACTGTCTTTTTACAGTTGACTATTCACCAACTGAACTTTTGCATATCCACTTAAAAGGAAGTTGTTTGGGTTTTGTTTAGGGAGTGGAGGAGAAGACTGCTTTTATTATTACGAGAAGTATCCTGTATGACAACAGATTCCAGATAACTTTAAGTTTGTATTCATACCATCATAGTCTCATTAAGGAGAATTACCACTGCCCTTCTCTGGTACCCTGAGATGATCTCCTGCCTTCTGTCCTCTTTGCCTTTTCTTGTCTCAGGGGACATGAGGTTAAAATTGTATCTCATGCATAGCCTGGCTTACATCAAGTTCTCTAATGGTAATTAACAATGGTGTTGGTAATCCCCTCTGTTTTGGGCTGTGATGTTTTTTTCCTAATAATTGTGTGGTTTGGGTTTTAGGTTTTTTTTCATGCTAGATAATGGTGCATTAAAATCACTAGCTCTTGTTTTCTGTTAATGATCACATTCCTTTTACTGATGATCTTTGCTTTTAAATTTGACCTTTTTTTGCTGTCTGCTAAAATTTAGAGAATTGTGACAAATTCACAATAGCAATTTAGACATCAACACGAAAATCTGGAGAGTTGGTTTTAACCTGCACAAAGCTTTTAACATTTTTTTCTTTAGTATTTTATCACCTTCAGCTTGAATATGTTTGTGTGAGAGTGGGAAGGAGACTTGTCTGTGCGAGTCATTCCCTAATATTTTCATTACTTTAGAGTAATCAAAATAATATAATTTTGGATTTTTTTAAAAGAAAAACCACATCAAAACCCCCTCTAATTAAAGGTTAGACTGAAATTCTGTACCTTCTCCAAGTCTCAACTACATCAACAGGATTTTAAAATTTGAACATATGATAAATATAAAAGATGAAGATTGGCCTATTTTGAAGTACATAACAAATCTCCCACTGACTTCACTTAGGCCAAACTTTTATTTCCAGATCAGCTTGCAGAAGAAGTTGGTGAATAAAAGAAAAGTCTAAATTGACAACAAATATTACTCAGAATGAATAATTCAACCAAGTCTGTTTAAGAGAATTGTCCAGGAAAGATTTACACCATTCATTTTAAAGGAAAGAAAGAGAAAATTGTAATAAATGAGGTGGTGACTTTTCTGAGCTATAGCTGTATAAAAATATTTCCCCTGGAGAGAGTTGTTACTTTTATTGTGTAATAATAGTCTTCAGTCTCAGGCTTCAGGCATTTTATCCGTATCTCAGAAAATGGTCTACCTTTAGGACAATATTTTATCATGATTTCCCTTAAAACTAGTTACTCTTTATATGACAGAGCATTTATAGTTTTGATGGTTTGGCTCATTGGACATAGACATGCTAGTGAACAGCCAGTGGTGACAGAGACAGTTTCTTGCATCAAACTGCTAGAACAAAAAGCTATTTTAAATGTAAGAAATCAAGTGTTTGCCATGAATGCTAAATCAGCTCAACATGCTAAATCAGTTCAGTGTGCTGTTCCCTGAATCCCTAGAATATCCTGTATTTCTAATTCCAATTTGAAGGACAAAGGAAAAAAAAAGGCAGTATAGAAAATTCTTCAGTTATATTCTTTTTATTCCTCAAATGGATAGGAAATACAAGTGCTAAGCAAATAAAACCAAAGAAACAAATTATGATTTTCATTCCTTTACAAAACAACTTACAACTCCTAACAAGTCTTTTCAGAAGCCAGAGATCAGCCTCTATTTAAAAAAAAAAAACAAAACAAACAAATAAATATAAAGTATTTTGCAGAGCTAATATTAAGGATATATATTTTTATGAAAAGGGAACATGATGTTATGGTGAACTGAAATGTAGTCTACTTATACGCCTGCCTGTGCCCATTTAGTATCTAGAGAAAAATATCAGCAATAATCATGTAACTGTGCTCATGCACTGCTACTTCTCTGATAATATGTAAACAGTTTTAGAATTGTACTGCATCAATAATGTTCACTAAATCCTGGTGGGTTTTTTTCATTATTTTATTGACTACAGATATCTGATCATGACAGAGAGTATGTTGATTAGTCCTTTGTGAATAAGGCATTTAAAATTACTAGATTAATAAAAAAATAATTATTTCCCTCTGGTTTTACTCAGTTCTTCTCTCCTTTTCTTACTTAAATGTTCTTAAAACGTTTGTAATGAAAAAAGTAGAAAAAACAGTGACCCAATAATGACTAACTTTGTTTGGGGATTCATTTATTTAAACTAAATAAATCTGAAGGAATGAACTAGTAAGACATCCATCAGAGAAATTTTATTCATTACAAATTCTTGAAAGTTGGTCTGAATACCGGATGTCACAAGTAAAAGCATCAGAAAATGCTTATCTCTCTTAATATGTGTAGAAGAATCCATTTCTGCACAGAGAATATGTTCCAGGTAGATTCAAGCAGAAGGGCTCCTCTAACATAGCTTTAGACTTCTGCTGTTCAGCTGTTAACATCTGAACTAATCATCCTGCAGGTGCATTGGTAGTCAATGAAAAGAAAGAGGGTCCATCAGAACACTTTTTAGTTTAATTTGCGTGACTGAGAAATAGATTAAGGTTTCAGAGTGGTACCTACATCACCTATGCAGAGGTAAGAATGATCAGCTCAAGCTTCAAGATGACCAGGCAGCATGTGAAAACAGTATAACTAACAACTGTAGAGCCGTGGTCTCCCAATTTTTTGGTTGCACACCTCTAACAGTAAAAAAAAAATTGACCATGCATCCTCAGTACCATAAACATATATATATATATATATATATTTGTTTATTTATAAATTATACACATATATCTTAGGTTTACCCAGTAAGGTTTTGGCAGCAGGAGGATGAGCCTCAGAAGTGGCCTCTCTGAGGTGAAACATGGGTCCCTCCCCTTGTATGACAAAGCTGGTTCTAGCAGGTTCCAAAATGGACCCATCACCAATATATTATGTACATTATAAAGCATAAGGAAAAATATATGCTAAAATCAGTTACAATAAAAATGCAAATGAAATAAATATTGGTTTCAAAATTTTAGTTCATTTGACTTATTAATGGCACAAAATCTCCCTTGTTCCCACACCCCAATGGATTGTCTTGCACACCCCAGGGAGTGCACATATCCCACTTGGCAAGCAACTGCCTCAGAGAGTAGTCACAAGTTTTACTACCTGATGAAGTCTTCTGTTCAGTTTGTGCTAGTAACAGAATACTATGGGAATATAGTAGCATAGTAATAGTCAGGTATATTTCCACTTGGTTTCANACACCTCTAACAGTAAAAAAAAAATTGACCATGCATCCTCAGTACATATATATATATATATTTGTTTATTTATAAATTATACACATATATCTTAGGTTTACCCAGTAAGGTTTTGGCAGCAGGAGGATGAGCCTCAGAAGTGGCCTCTCTGAGGTGAAACATGGGTCCCTCCCCTTGTATGACAAAGCTGGTTCTAGCAGGTTCCAAAATGGACCCATCACCAATATATTATGTACATTATAAAGCATAAGGAAAAATATATGCTAAAATCAGTTACAATAAAAATGCAAATGAAATAAATATTGGTTTCAAAATTTTAGTTCATTTGACTTATTAATGGCACAAAATCTCCCTTGTTCCCACACCCCAATGGATTGTCTTGCACACCCCAGGGAGTGCACATATCCCACTTGGCAAGCAACTGCCTCAGAGAGTAGTCACAAGTTTTACTACCTGATGAAGTCTTCTGTTCAGTTTGTGCTAGTAACAGAATACTATGGGAATATAGTAGCATAGTAATAGTCAGGTATATTTCCACTTGGTTTCAGGTATTAATTTAATAGGATTTTTCATTGTGTGAATTTGGCCCTTCCAAAATCACTCAGATACTCACAATGAAACCAAATCCTTGTATTTTTTTTTTCTTTTTGAGCATACACCTCATTTAATCCTTCTTGAAGATTGAAAAGCTTTCTTTCTGACTTATGAGAAGAAAACAAGAATATCAAAAGTCACATAATTTTTTCAGTACTTTTTAATAACCTTACAGATGAAGTGGAATTCCTCCTTCCAAATGTTTAAAAATAATCTAGTTGTATGTTTATTCCACCATTATAATGAGTTTAATTTCTTTCTTTTCCACCAAAGAAATTATAGGGAATGAAGAAAGGATACTGTTCTTTTAAGAAATTTGGAAGATGTTATAATTAGAGAGAATGGGAACAGAACAACAGTGGACTTGCTGAATTTGGATAAGAATATTGTTTCAGCTTCAGAATCTAAAGTGTAAAAGGGCCCAAAATGGAAAAGAGTAGGAACATTTGAGAAATCTTGAAAGCACTCTTCCCGCAGTGAGTCATAATAGAAGTGGACCACACTAATGCTATGGAGACCAGGAACAAAAAGGCTTAGGTGTTGAGAACAATGTTCTCTGCAGAGGTGACCATCTTGGCTTTGTAGGAAGTCATGGGGATGGAATCAGTCAGCTGCAGGTGACCTTAATTCCCTGTGAATTCTAAATGATGTGTTCAAAAGAGAAGCAATGGAAGATATTTCTTTATGTCATTAAAAGCAACATCACTGTCATGGGTTGACCCTGGCCCAATGCCAGTGCCCCCATGAAAGTATATTTCCCAGAATGGCTACTGTGAGATGTGACCCAAAATACAGCAAAGCAGGCTTCATCATCTCAGGGATAAAGGAATACAACTTTATTACATCTACAACAAACACAAAAGGGAAACAAAACGTACACACACAACATCCACAATGGAAGTCTTCAAACCACTCTTCCTCCCCCCTCTTTCCTCCATCACACCATGAGTCAAGGCTTTACCTTCCCAATCCAGCAACCACCCCTCGAACACTCAATTCTCTGTCCAGTACCACTTCTCACACAACCAACTCCCAGTTCATCAGGAGAGAGGAGTCTCCCTCTTGCACCACAGGCCTCCCCAGGAAGCACGGTCAAACCCCTTCTGTGCTTCCATGGGCACACATGGCAGCCATCCAGGGAAAATCTGCCATGGTGAAA
>VZRH01004719.1:0-13162 GCA_013397555.1 Urocynchramus pylzowi | reverse complement strand
CTGCCCAAAGCACCCCGGGGTCCCTCAGGGCTCCGGCCTGGCCTGCCCAAAGCACCCCAGGGTCCCTCAGGGCTCCGGCCTGGCCTGCCCAAAGCACCCCAGGGTCCCTCAGGGCTCCGGCCTGGCCTGCCCAAAGCACCCCAGGGTCCCTCAGGGCTCTGGCCTGGCCTGCCCAAAGCACCCCAGGGTCCCTCAGGGCTCCGGCCTGGCCTGCCTCACCCCCGGCTGGCCGTAGGGCTCACCCCCTCCCCCACCCAGCCGGAGCTGGGCAAGGGAGGTCAGCTCTGATCCCCTGCTGGACCCAAAGAGGAAGTTCCCCTGGGAATGCTCTGCTTTTAAGCCCTGTGTGTTTTCAGAGGCATATCCAGGTCCGTAGTGGCCACACCAGGTGCCAATAATCACCTCTGGCCACTGATTGGTTTGACCACCACCTTCCCAAAAACTTCCTTCCTTGTCAAACCACCACAATCACTCATTTTCAACCTTGAAATGTCTATGTAACATAAATTCATGTTTCTGTACTGCTTGTTGTTATGAATTACTTCAGAGAAACTCATCTTTATATAGAAATCTTTAACTCTTGATGCTTTATTTGTTTTGTTGAAGTAAATAAGCTCAAGGAACAAACTGTACAAAATATCCTGCCAGTTTCCTTTTTTTTGGTAATGTACACATGAAGATTCTTTTGAAGAAAAAAATTAAAATTAAGACTTAAAAGATGGCTTAAAATACCCTTTAAAGGAAAATACAGATTTTTTTCCTCTCAGGCACAAAACCCTACCTCTACTGTCCAGAATCAGTGTATTATTGACAGAGTTCAAACTCAGAAGTACTTCAGTTTTCATGGTTTTTATTTATTATTTTTAAATTTATTTTGTTGTTGGGGTTTGTTGGGTTTTTTTGTTTNCATGAAGATTCTTTTGAAGAAAAAAATTAAAATTAAGACTTAAAAGATGGCTTAAAATACCCTTTAAAGGAAAATACAGATTTTTTTCCTCTCAGGCACAAAACCCTACCTCTACTGTCCAGAATCAGTGTATTATTGACAGAGTTCAAACTCAGAAGTACTTCAGTTTTCATGGTTTTTATTTATTATTTTTAAATTTATTTTGTTGTTGGGGTTTGTTGGTTTTTTTTTGTTTGCTTGGTTTTTTTTTTTGTTTGTTTGTTTTGGTTTGTTTGTTTATGGGTTTTTCTTTCAACTTGAAACATTGATACACATATTTCTGAGTCATAGTGATTTGCCAAGCTTACAATTTTTCTTAAATACATAATAATTTATATCAATTGTTGGGGAAGTAAGAAAATTGTCCTGCTAAGCTACAACTCCTATCATCATGTTTGCCATTTCTTCTTATCTGTGGTACTCCCCCACGTACATATTCTCACATTTCAAGGGACCACAGGCATCTCTATTTAGCTCTCCATTTTAGTATTTAGTGCCATTCAAAAGAATATTTGCCATTGACATCTCCTATGTTATGTAGTATTTACAGAATATTAAATAAGGCTAATTTTACATTTAATTTTATATTTTTAATACAACCAAAGGAAAAAATAGTGGATCTAGTTCCATTTATGAACTACACAGCCAAAAAATGGCTGGTTGTATCACTGTATACTTTTTTGTCCACTGAAGAAAGAAAGTTCAGACTAGAACAGGAATTTGTTTTTATGGTATTATTGTAATAGATCTGTAGTTTGTTAATTGAGGTTTCCAGCACACATCTTTGTCAGCACTTACGGTGACAACACACTGGTGAATGCAATATTGGTACAGAAAGATAACTGGCTGATGTCCATCTGAATATCAAATGTGATCAGGATCTCAGCCCTGTTTTTAGTAATTTCATTTCCAGCAAAACTGTGGAAAGTAGAACAAAAGAGCAATGAGACATTTTTGCTAAACAGTTTTGTTAGTTTGCCTTTCCACTTCCCTTCAATTCTTTTCCTTTTTTCTGTTCTTGTCAGCTTTTGACATATAATATGAAATTTTCAAAATAGCCTAACGGCCATATTAAAAAAAGGACTGAGTAATGTGAAGTGGGACTTACTCTGCAGATACCTGTAAGGAAGAGTATGGTACAGAAAAGCCCTGAACAATCTCTGTAGGCATGTTGTTAATCAAATGCAAAGTTTTCTGGAGACTAGAAATACATACCCAGAGGTTCCTAAATCTTCACACATTTTAGTTCAGCATTTGAGTTTTCTTGGGATGCAGAAATTAGATATTCCTCTGCCTAAATCCCTCTGGAGCTGACTTTTGGAGACGATCTCAGAATATGCATAATACAGAACACACAGAACTGACATCTTTCAAACTGTCTTGTTATTTAACACATTCCTTTGAATCACTGGTGGAAAAGAAAGAAACTTTTAGTTTTTATATACTGATCAGAAATTTCAACAGGCTTCTTTGTTCCCCATTGTCCCTGACAGACTTTGTATTTCCATTTCTCAGCTTAGTGAAGCAGATTTACACCACTAGCTAACACAGCAGGTGGGAAGATCACCTTATCCTTTTCTATGTAGAAGCTGTGCCAAAATTCAGACTTGGATTCATTTGGCCAGAAAGAAGGAATAAAAGGATCTACAGACTAATAGTAACTGTGAGTGTGAATCCCTGTTTTCAAGAACTTATTTAACATTTTGGATTAGACTTTCCTGGCCTCACAGTTGATTTCTCTGAGAAACAAGCTTATTTTTGTTCTCTCTTAAGCATTCAAGTGGCACCTTCTTTTTTTTTTTTTTTTTTAAGATTTTAGTGACATGGGGAATTAGTTTCAAAATTCACTTAAGAACTTACAGGTGTTTGCTTCTACACTATGAACTATGGGATATATACTTCTTTTACCTTATCACTTATAAAATAAGATGCTTTTGTATTAAATATAATATTTAATAATAATAATAGTAATAATAAACAACACAGCAACAATGTTAATTAATTATAATGCATGTAATGAATGTATAGCAAAACATTGAATCTTTTTTTTGACTCTTAATGACCATTAGGATGTCTTTCATCTCTCATTTTGCTGTATTGTCTCACTAATGGCACAAGAGCATCACAGAATGAAGCCCAGAGGGCTCCATGCTGCAGATGCAGCAGCAGGAACTCCTAACCACTCCTTTTCAAAGATGAGCAACATCCAAATTACTCATCTTGATCAAAGAACTGGTAATGTCTGCTGCCTGAGTGTGTTGGCTCCAGGAGGAAAGAAAGAACAAGCTGACAAAGTGTGTGATTATTGTGAGATGTGGGGAAGAGGGAGAAAGTGGGACAGTATGGGAACTGCCTGTTCTAGCAGTATATAAACTGCTGTGCTAGCAGCAAACTTCTGGGCAACTCACCTGAGTTGTGGTGACAGGAGGCTGTTGTGTCCCAACAGAACTGCTCCTACAGCTGAGTCACTGCTGAGGCTTTTATAACGTTGAAGAGATCATTCACACATAAATGGGGTTTTTTTTCACCCCAGTAATAAACACACAGAGTCATGGTGGCTGGAGAATGTTCCCTCACACGAAGCTCTGTTTGACAGCTAAAAGCAGAAGCTCAGTGTTGTGTATCATTCCTGAATAAGGGGATGGAACCTCCTTTAGCAAAACTGATATGAAGCCTGTCCTTCTACTTTTTTTCCTTTTATATTTTGGTTTTTTTCCCCTTTTTTTTTTAATTCAACATTTTAGTTACTTCTAATAATTAATGAGGGTTAAAAAGTTTTCCGTAGCAGCAATGATATTCCATTTCCATAGCACAGTGGAGAACTTTTTCTAGGAGAGAAGCTCTGTTTTCAAAGAAAACCTCTTTAATGCTGTCCATTTAAGTGAGTGATATCCATTACTGACAGTGAAATACAACAAGAACTTTCTATCCTGAGTGTAATCACTGCAAACAAAATAATAAAAAAAGCAACTAAATTGAAATAAAAGACATCCTGTGTTTGTACTTTTTGACCTCAAATTTTAGCATGTTCCCCCCAGGATTCACATGAGCAAGACCAATATAAGATGAACGCTGAGATTTGACTGCTCAATGGCTTCAATACAGCAGGGAACAAATTTGAGGAGGAAAATCATTCTAGCAAAAAAAAAAAAAAATGTAGTCAGGGAGTTCAAGAATGAAATTTACAACATGATTTCTCATACAGTTCACCCCTGTGTCACTCTCTCCCTTGAGTGTCAAGCAATGTCAGAAAAAGGTTTTGCTATAACAACACTAATTAATTATAGTGGGATTTCATGTGTGGCAGTGAAAAGCCAAGCCACAGTAGTCCTGTTTTATGTCCTAACCAGTGGTGTAAGACAAGAGGTGTATGATTTTGAGATCAAACATTGTACAGTAATTACCAAGAAAGGCCGGCTCATGTGAAGGCACTGCATACATACCTATCCTTATGTTTTGGATACATTAATGACCCTCAAAAATACTGACACTTTTCACTTTACATATTAGAAGGTAACTTGAAACAGAATGTGAAATTTGTGCAAAATACTGAAGATATTGAATAGCTCTCTCACTTTAAAAATCATGGTTGTCTTACACCAGACTTGTGCTGAATCTCAACAAGAGGTTTAGGGGCATCAGGAATCTGAGATGACTATGACATATACCTATAGTGTGGAAGCTAGAAGCTACCTGATCTCTATCAGCTTGAAAGAACTAATATGAAATATTACAGATGAGATATTACTGTGACTTTGAAGAGGAACAATTCTTCAGTGAAACTTGATGCTCCTTTTCCATGATTGTTAACAATGTGTGGGTTTATTTTCCTTTTTTTTTTTCCTCCTCTTCAAAAATTTATGGTAGGAGAATGCAATTTAGAGAAGTATTAGTCATTACAAGGAATATGTTTAATGAAGAAATGGTAAATTTTTGAAGTTACTAAAAATGACTGCATTTTTAGAAGAGGTGATTTAGAAGAGAGATCATTGTGCCTACTTTTAAATTCCAGAACTGTCCAGAAAACACTTACATGATGTGGACTGAGCATTTAGAGATGGAGAAAATTAATATACGAGAACAGCTATGCCAAATAAAAAATAATATAATGGATAGAATGCAAACATCTCCCTTGCAGGAATACCTTAAACATATTATGCATTGGAATATTTTTTTATTTCTTCTTTGGTATGAATGTCCAGGTTGATCTTCCCAAACACAGGAACCTATTTTTGCACTTATCCAAAGTAAGAAAATAGATATATTCTTCTACTAACCCTTTTCTTATAATGTCACAGGTTGCTCTGGAAAACAAACAAGAAAGACACCCCTCCATATGTTTGTCTTTTGCTGCAATCCCATTAGACATCCTTATGCAGCCTTCAAAACATTACAGTCTAAGCTTTCTTTTAAAGTAGTGTAAGAGGAAGAAGCTGATCAAAACTGATTAAGGGAAAATTAGGCAGAAGTCTGTAGAAAAACTTTCTCAGATTTAGTACTTTTTGTTTCTGTGTTAGGTATTATTATGGGGTTAAGTCATTTTCACAAGTGATTAATACCTCAGCATTTTGATCAAAGCTAGATTTGACTCATTCTGCAACTTATTACCATGAAAAGCTAAAAAATAAAAAATAATGGTTATAGAAAGACACTGGCTGAATGGAAATAAAACCTCTGAGGATCACTTGGAAAATCTAGAGTATATGTCCAAAAAACTACAAGACCTGTAATTTTTGATTATCATTAACATTTCCTGTAATGGACTGTGTTTTTCATTGGAACAGATTTTTTAACGTCATACAGATCTGGGTTATTCTGACTGTAAGTCTGAACAAGCTTTCATATGTTAGCTGACAGGAGTAAATGCTGCCCACACCAGTCCAATCATGAGTTTATGTGAATGATTATAATAGCTATAGTGCAGCTTCAGGATGTCCACAACCATTATACACAGGGGAATCACTGGCTTTTACATCTAGAAGTTTTGCTCTTATTTTCATTAATGGCAAGGTGCTTCATCTCACCAGGGGGTTAAATTTCACCTATTTGTAGACACTTTTTACAGATGATGACACAAAATACGGGCCAGTTCACTATGTGCTTTGTCAGAGGTCATGCTTTAATTTTACTAGCAGAAAAACCTCTATAATTCATTAACCCATTGGCCAATATCAATTACCTCAGAATGTTTTAAGGTACCAGAATACATAATTCTCAATTAATATGATTGAAAACACTGCTTAGCCTGGAAACTACACTGATTTTCAATAAAGGTTTACTTACTGAGAGCAAATTTGTAAGCATCTTTTGATGAAAATTATTTTCATCAACACTTCTTTGACTTCACAAATGTTTATAATGTGCCTAAAGACTCTAGTGTTTTGATCAAAACACCTGGACCCCTTTTTCCAGTGAGGAGGGTAGGAAACAATGGCAAATGAATGGTCTTTGTGTTGTCACATGTTATGCAACCCATGCATTACTGGCTCTTTGTTCATTTATTCAAATGATATCTAATTTGATATCTCACTATCCATGATTTGCCATTCTCAAATTTAAACACATATTGAATAGCAGTGCTTGAGGTGGTTTCATCTACAGCCAAGGCATCCTTCTTGACTAAAGTTTCGACTATCATTGAGTTTTATATGAATTTAAATCATAAGATACTTCAGTATTTAGTATTCTGTGTTTTTACAAATGTTTTAAAAAACTTTTTGCCACTATTAAAATTGGCAATGAACTCCTGAATAAATTAAGCATGAACTAAATAGGCTTGTATGCTCTGTATGTTCTTTGTCACTGATCTTTCAGCTTCAGAATATCATGATCTGCAGTGGTACCTTTGATGGAAATACTCCCAACCACAGCAAGATAACATGAAATAACACTGCTAAGAGGAAAGGGTCCAGGTGATCTATTCATTTTTTCTTGTTGTCTGTTCGGGGTTTTTTTGTGCATAAATGGATTCTTTGTTTTCTGGCTTACTGTACACATTCCTGCTTTTGACCTTCCACACTATCAGTGAGTCATGATGAACAGCTCATGAGCTATAATCTGTTTTCATAAGATGGGGAAATAAGACAACCTGCCCTGCAGCTTGAACAAGAGAAAGAAATGAAGAAGCACTTTTTAGGGGAGTGCCCTCTAAGAGTTTCAGTTGCATCCAGTTGACATTGAACACTGCCAGTGCGACACCTGCTACTTGTCTCAACAAGCCCTGCATTTATTTAGTACACAGGTAAGCCTGGGTGCCATTTTATGGTAGAGATAATATTTTTCGGTCTGTAATTTATCACATGCTAAGCTGGAAGCAATTTGTTTAATTCTCATTAAATTATTGACTTTTTAATTTCTGTCCATTCTCCTGCATAAGGAATTGCTTTATCTCCTGAAAAGCGCATGTTTCTGGCACAGATTTATGACTTGGCTGCAGATGAGTAAGAAGCCCTCGGTGACCTGTTTACCCTTCCCCAACAGGGTACCAGCTGCCAATTGCCCCCACTCTGTGATGGCTTGTCCTTCTTCTCACCTTGTCATCAAGCCAAGACTGCACACTGTAGGAGCACAGGTAAGCATCTGCCTCTCTAAACACTGCCAACAGCTCTCCATTATCAGCTGCCAGGGGTGCTTCGGAGAACTGTGCACAGCTTCCTCCAGATGCACATACTGAGCATTTTCATGTCTGCAACAAATTCTGCCTTTTCAACACAGGGAAATCTCAAATGTCAAACCTGTTTCCAAAGTTGCATTTCATCTCACCATGAAACATGATATATGTTAGTGCACTTTTATATTTCTCCACCTTAACTGGCAGGCCTTCCCAGCTGGACTCAGTACACAAACTTCATCTAAATAATAGAAATATCTTGTCTGATGAGATGCACTTCTGCAGCACAAAATTCAAGGGATAATGTCAGCATCCACTGCTCAGCATTTTGATGCACTCCAAATGATTGGTAGTATTTGATGAGAAGTTTAAGTCCTGATATTGTCAAAAATTAGGGTGCAGCAAAAAGGCAAGAAGGATTTTCCTTGTAGAAATTTTAAAATTTGGCTATATCACAGAACAGGAAGATGTGAGATCTTGGCTTCTTCAATTTTCAATTGAATGAAAAATTCACCTCTCTGAAAGCATTGATGAAGCCTGGTAGTTTTCTTGGCCACATTTGATGGCGTTAAGCTTTACACACTGACTGCTGTGAATGCATCTTTAACTATACATTGAAGTAGAGGCTCTCAATAATTCACTAACAATGATTTTCACTTTCAGATCTTGTCACAGATATTCATTATTACCAAATAAGGGATTATATAGCATAAGGTCCTTCATTGACTGGTCAACTATTCAGCTTCATGGGTGATACTAGTGGTGAATATGTAAGTACATTTAGTGTGCAAGGCTATAGTGCGTTGCAAATGTTGAGCACACAATTTCTTTATCATTTGGAAGAGAAAAGATATTCCTCATGAAGACTGGTAGTGTTATAAATATGGAGTACACAGGATGGTTAAAAATTACTTAATATTTTCTTACTTTCCATAATATGCAGAGACAAAATGATAACTAAGTTTTAAAAATTTAATTGTTTCTAGTCATAAATATGCAGTTATATTTGTAGCAAATTTAGAACAGTTTTGCAAATTTTTTTTACTATACTCCTTTTTTCTTCTTTGGTTAGAAAATGAAAGTTTTATTTTCATTAAAAAAAACCAACAATCTCCTCTAAGATGTTACATATCTTGATTAAAAGCTCCTTTACTGGAAATTCTCAAAGCTTTGATCTCTGACTTGAGTTATTCCTGTACGATTACATTAGAATGTATAGGCAGACAGATACAACATCTTTTTGGAGATATTGATAGATGATACATGTTTCCCAACTTACAGTTTTTCTAATGGAAGTCAAGTGGAGCTTGGGAATAGATGGTGTTTCTTTTATTGTTTCTGTATTTCCTAAAACAAGAGATGTTTTTCCCTCACCTGTATATTTCTAAGTTGTCATAGTGTCTGCCTTCTTGAGAACTTTTAATATTGTGTTAATCCTTTTAGTTAAATCAGCCACTGATACAGGAATTCAGTATCACTGCATTATCTTTTTCACTCTACTCTGGAAACACAGGCAAATTGTGGGCAGCCCTAGGTGGTTTTCTTTACTTATCAGACATGATGGAAATGATCATTAAATATTAACATGAATTACAGTAACTCAGTGAAAAAAAAACTTATAGGATAACCCACTATTCATTTATCTTTAATTTGTGCAGAAACAATGGTTCATAGGAATATATATATGACACATATGGCTTCCTCTGGAGGACACAGTTTTCATTGATGTTTTTTTGACCCATAAGAATTATTTCAAGGGTTGATAAATCATTTTTTCTGCTTCAGAAGACTCAGAAAAAAAGAAAAAAAAGAATATTATGTCTAGTTCTAGGTTTTAGGGATTTGGGTTTTTTTGTTGGTTTTAATTTATTGGTTTTGTAAGGTGACAGTGAAATGAACAAAGAGGGGGTAACTGAGATATGCAAGAGTGTACTCTGATCTTTATTACTCATACTGTGTTGTTGGCAGTGTGCTTCAAAAGTGACAAAGGAACAATACGTGAGGGAGTGTAGCAAGTAACATTACATCATGCTGGCAAAGGTCTAGAGTTTGGTGAGTGGCACTCAACAGGATGGAGGCCAGTGACTGTAGACAGGAAATGTGTGTTGACAGAGCAGGAAAGCAGAAGGAAAGAGTTCAGACAAAGCCTGGAGAAAGAAGATCTATCAGTGGATAGGCAATGAGTTACTTGAGCAAGACTCAGGCCAATGTAGAGTTTTTGACTTACACATGCATTTCAGGATTCCTGTGCCTTAGCAAAATTATTTTTAAAATGCAATTCAAATGCATTAAGTGTTAAAATTTAAGATCAAAGGTAACGCTTCTCTGATGTCAAGTGTTAGATGGAGTGTTTTGCTTTGTCAGTATCTTCTCTGATTTTTGTTTTGCTAATAAAATACTCAGAGTGGGATTCCTTTATTTGCTTCCATACCAGCCACTCTTACTTGTGTCAATGATTTCTTCGTTCATTATTTATATGATTTAATGCCAAAAGTTTCCCATAAGGCTGAAAGGAATGAGGACTGATTGTGGGAACTTTGTTAGGTAGTGTAGGTGAGCTCAGTCATGCACACATCCAGGCAGTTATGAGGAATAAATATGTGAAAAATTTTAGCTCTTCAAAAAAGACATTACTTTTGACTTTGTACCATCTATGCCAGCTCTATATTATCAAGCACTTGAGAAGAAATTATTAGCTTTTCTTTTTCTTCTTGGAAAATAAATCACTATTTTTCAAGCAAGAAGTATCAGTGGCTGTGCTGTTTTCATGCATTCATCTCAGAGCTGGGTTTTCATTACAAGGTCTTGGTAGCACGGGGGGCTAAGACACGTCTTCTGTGAGGAGCTGTCAGAAGCTTCCCTCATGTCCAAAAGAGTCAATGCCAGTTGGCTCCATGACAAACTCACTGCTGGCCAAGGACAAGTAATGCTGGTTAACACCTCTGGAATAACAAATAGGAAAAAGATAAGAAAGGGGTGAAAATCTCGTGACAAAATGGAGCAGCCAGAAAAGAGGAGTGAGAACACATGAGAGAAATAGCTCTACAGTCATCAAGGTCAATGAGGAAGGGGAGAGAGGGGTTGTTCCAGGTGCTGGAGCTGAGATTCCCCTGCAGGCCTTGGTGCAGACCAAAGTGAGTCTGTCTGTTGCCCTGCAGCCCATGGAAGTCCACAGAGAGCAAGGATCCACCTGCAGCCTGTGGAGGATCCACCACACCACAGCAGGTAGATACCCAAAGGAGGTTGTGACCTCATGGAAGCTTGCCTTTAAGAGTCTCCTGCCAGGACCTGTGGACCCATGCAGAGAGGAGTTCACACTGGAGCAGGTTTGCTAGAAGGAATTATGACTCTGTGGGTTTTTTTGGCTTTTTTTAAGTTAATTTTTGAAATTTTTTCTACTACCTTATTCAAGCAGTGTTTAAAACAATTATTAGTTCACTATTTTGGTCACTTATTTGGGACAAATATGATCAATAATATTAAATACATGAATAATAATGACAGTAGTAGCAGCAGCAACAGTAACAATGACTGCAAGGGTGTAAAACAAAAATATTAGCAATAATAGCAGTAATACAAAATGAACACATGTCTCATACAGGTTGAAAGGTTTGCAACAGGAATAATGAAATCAGGAAAGAGTCTCTTCATTGCATGAAACATCAACACAATAACTTCCAGGCTGTGTAATTTATATGGGTTCTTTCTTGTTCTGTTGGGAGCATTTAAAATCTGCAATGCTGCACCATGTCCCTAATGAGAAAGACACTGACTATAAGGAATGGAAATGAAAGTCTCTGTCCATAAGAACTAAAGTTCAAGGAGGAAATAAGAAAAATGAAACAACAACAAATATTCAAAAATAGGGCTAGAAAAAGCAATATGTGATGGCAAAAAAACTTGCATTGGACAGTGGGATAAGTTCTCTGCATAAGCAGTTCATGATTTTGCCTTCTGATTTTTGTCAGGTCAATCATAATTTTTTATTTGTTACATTTTCTTTGCAAAGTGCAGGTCTTGCATTTGTTATTGAGGCAGCAAATATCTCATTTGGAGGCTTCAGAGGCTTTGAAAACATAACCTGAGTTTTCTAGCCTTACCCCTTTTCATTAAAATTGTTACTGTCACATTTGTTTCCAAAGCAGTTTATTATAAATTGCTACTCTGAACATTTCCAATTCTGTCTTCCTCTCAAGGACAACTGAAATCTGATTTTCATGAAGTGTTGCAGCAGATCATTTTGAGTTATTAATCTCTTCAATTCTGAAACAAACAAACAAAAATTTCTGTATTCTTAACTTTTTTGAATCTTTCCTCACCATGAATCACAAAAAACTAACTAAAGGAAAAGTTGTATTGAATTTGAGCGTAAGGCACAGTTCAATTATTCCTGTAAGTGTGTTTTCTTGAAAGAGTGTGTCAATGAATATCTGAAAGAATGACGACACAAGGGATTGCTAATGACATCTAAAATCTTCTCAGGCTCACAATTCCATCCCACTAGAGTTCAGTGGCAGCAAAAGTTGCTAATTACTACAGGTACTTTAATTTCAAGAAAGCAGTTCTTTGAGTCTGCCCCTGAAGATAAACGGCTCCATCACATATAAATATTTCACATTTTTAAGGGTAGTGTTAGTAGAGGGAATGGAGTGGACCCATGTACACAGTGTGGGACCCCAGAACTGTCCCAGCTCCCAAGTTCAGCTGCCTGTACCAGCCACATGATGACTGAACATTCCAGGGACAGTTTGGGACCAGGCTGTTTTCTGGGTGATGCTTTCTGCTTCATGGGTTGGGCAATGAGGACAGCAATGTTTATGAAAGGTCTGGTCTGCTTCTGTCTCCAGGTGCCTGAGGAAGCACCCAGCAGCAGACACATCATGCACAGCTGCAGAAAGGTCTGTGCAAAGTCAGATTCTCTGAGTGAGGTGTGCCTTCCTGCTGCCCTGGGAAGAAAGTTTCCCTTGCCAGGACAGCAGCATGCTGAAGGCTCTTATTCAACCATCCATTGCTTGGATAGAGGTGAAACA
The DNA here is from genome assembly GCA_013397555.1 of Urocynchramus pylzowi. Classification (NCBI taxonomy): domain Eukaryota; kingdom Metazoa; phylum Chordata; class Aves; order Passeriformes; family Fringillidae; genus Urocynchramus; species Urocynchramus pylzowi. The sequence continues at coordinate 576 of VZRH01004719.1, read as the reverse complement.
ATGGAAATATAAGAAAGCAGTCTTCATCACTCTGTCTATTAGACTGTGCAATCCCTTACCACCTTCCTGTGTTACTCCTGCATTTTGGACAGAGCTGTATTAGCACCAAACAAGGCAGCATATTGGCCCTTCTTAACTACAAGGGGTTTATAAGGAGAGTTGATCAATATTCATGGGCTTGTTTAAAGACCTTTTATTCCATTTAAAATGGCCTTTGTCTTCAGGGTCAACCTTTCTCTGAGGAAGGCTTTTAAGATTTATCTGTATGTGTTTTTTCAAGTTTTTGCTAAAAAAAGTAAAATAGAACACAGTGCTTTTCAGCAAGGCCTCAATGTCCTTTCCAAAGGAAGACAGCTTTAGGGGGATAAACAACAAAAAAAGAATAAATGGAAAATATGAATTTTAAATGTCTAGGTTGTTTTTCCACAGTTTATTATTGAGGTTTGAAAGAATATAGCAGAACAGACATAGAGATATTAGATTGTTTTTCATGTATCACCTTTCTACTTCCCCTGTATGTTTTTTAGCTTTTCAAATGCTGAAAGAAATTTGTGCATGCACTTACCTGAGAATATA
>VZRH01004713.1:13677-33200 GCA_013397555.1 Urocynchramus pylzowi | reverse complement strand
TATATATATATATATACACAGCACTATACATATATATCCCTTTGTTTAAAAGGTGGCTGATGATGTTCTCCAAAACCCACATTTATAAGATCTTGAAATGTTTCCAGGTAGGACAATTCCTTAACATTTCTCATCCATGTCCCATTGGTTCCAGAGGTACCAAAGACCGACAAGAACTTCGAGGAGCGGCTGATTTTCAAGGCTTTCCTGCTGAAATTTGTCAACGCCTACACCCCCATTTTTTACGTGGCTTTCTTCAAAGGCCGGTGAGTGATGGAAGGGCGGTTCAGGGTTTCAGCTTCTTGGAGGCCTTTTCAGGACTAAACATTAGGTGGTCCCACTCAGAGGCATGGAGTATGACATAAATTACTTTAGGAATCAAATATTGACAGTATAAAATCCATCTGATGTTTTTAACTCATTGTGCCCTAGATTTGTTGGACGTCCAGGCGACTACGTCTACATTTTCCATTCCTTCCGAATGGAAGAGGTAATTGAATTTCCATCCTGTCTGAGATCGTGTTGGATTGATGGGGTGGAAGAAATGTTCTGACTGACCTCTCCTCTGTCCACCCCAGTGTGCCCCAGGAGGTTGCCTAATGGAGTTGTGTATCCAGCTCAGTATTATCATGTTGGGCAAGCAGCTGATCCAGAACAATTTGTTTGAGATTGGCATCCCGTAAGTAGCAACTTCTGTGCTTTCTTGTTTTAATTATTGTGCCTGGTAATGCAAAACAACTGAGAAATGAGCACTGAGTGAGCAGAATGGAGTGCTCAGCAAATTGTCTCCATTTCCCTCAGAAAAATGAAGAAGTTTATACGATACTTGAAATTGAAGCGTCGGCGTTCTCTAGACCATGAAGAGCACATGAAGAAAAAGCAGCGCTATGAAGTGGACTATAACCTGGAGCCCTTTGCTGGACTCACCCCTGAGTACATGGAAATGAGTGAGTGAGGTGGAAAGAAGGCATTTTAAACCATAATTATTGTGACTAATTGGGATGGAGAGCTGAGCTTTTTGAACTGTACATTCAGTAGACAGTGGATATGAGATAACTGAATTATTAATGTGTGCAGTCTTGGGCTGGAGTGTGTTTCAGCCAACTCTGGCTGCTGGAGGGCTGAATTGTGCTCTCTGCTGTTTGCAAGCCCTTACTTTAGAATGATATTTTAGATATTTTCTTTCAAGCCATGTAACACATCACTGTCAAGTTTCAAATGCAAATGATTAAGTGGCATCTACTTGAGATTGTGAGGCATATTTTACCATCAGTTGAACCCTTCACTGGAAGTAAGTTAGTTCAGATTTGATTATTTCCACACCAGAGTCTTTTATCTGATATCTGAACTAAATCTTCTGAGAGCAATGCATGTCTGTAGACCTGGTTGTACTTGACAGATCGCATAGAATTTTTTTTTTTCAAGTAGTATCTTATGTTGAGTGAGACAAATTAGAATATCTGGTGACCTTGATGTTCAGAGTACTTGAAACAGATGGGAATTCAGTGGTACAAACTGAATGGCCATGCTGCCAGTTCCTAAAAATAAGAAAAGATGCTGTTACTGAGACCAGCATTTGGAAGTAACAGGAGAAAGATGGGCACTGGCAGTACCAGGATGAGCATGACATCCATACAAAAAGCAAATATGATCCCAGGTTATAGGAAGCAAGTTATTCCTGACAGAGGCTGGAATCAGCCATGTCCTTTCCAAAGCTTCCAGTAAGGCCGAAAACCTGCCAGGTGGAACATGGCAAGCTTAGGTAGAGCCAACACAGTCACTGCCATAATCCCACTCCTTCAGGTGACTCCTGTGCCAGCTTTGCCCACGGAAAAATAGTTTTAGGAGCTTCCCCATCCTTCTGGTTATTATTGCCTTGCCTTTTACAAGGTGACAACTGGCCCTTCCATACCCAAATGGAGCAGCCATCATGCAAACCGTGCCTGGCACAGAAAATGGGATTGAGTCTCCCAGAGCTCGTCACCTCGTCAGAATTTAGGGGCTGGCACTGATGTGGTGATGGGTGCATTTGGTAAATACTGACAACAGGCACTGAAATGTTTTCTTTCTCTTTCCAGTTATCCAGTTTGGGTTTGTAACTTTGTTTGTTGCCTCCTTCCCGCTGGCACCTTTGTTTGCTTTATTGAACAACATCATTGAAATCCGTCTGGATGCCAAAAAATTTGTTACTGAGCTGAGGAGACCGGTAGCAGTGAGAGCAAAGGATATAGGTAAGTGGATATTGTTATTGTATCCCTGTTTGTTTATTCCTGGATTGATGGCAGGATATTATTATGCTGAGCTAGTTCCAATAACAGGGAGATATTTATAGGAAAAGTCAAAACATTCAGCTGTGGCTTACCTGTGAATTGTCATAATTTATTGAGGCTTTACCTTTAAAATAGAAAGACCAAAGCTTTAAATTCAGATGAATATTTCATTAAGTAAATATTATCACTTTTTAAATCAAAATGATCAATGCAATGGCAAAATATCTCGCACAGTTCTGACATCAACAGCCCTTCCTGGCAATGCAGTTTTCGTGCAGAAGCAAAAATTTCCACATTTAATAACTCTGCACTGGCCTCAGAAATACCCTTGGGAATGAGAGGAGACTCAGAAGTCTGTGGCTAGATGTATCCCTTTGTCCCTACTCAGCAGGAAGGTCAGGAGGGTGAAAACTGCAGTGGATGGAGCTGGAGCTGGGCTCTGTGGCTGTGTGGGGACAAGAGCCCAGTCCTGCCCTTACTGAGGGGCTCACACCTATGGGTGTTTGTAATGAGGGAGCTGCTTCTCCCAAATGCTGGTTACTTATGAATTAAAAGCTCATTAAAATAAAATAAAAGTAGAAATAAAATACCTGTTCTTGTTACAGAGCCAAGCAGCAAGAGCAGAGAAGTATATCTGTTATTAAACTCTAAGTTCATTCTACTGCAGTACAGGCAGAGTTTTTCCTTGGGCTCATCCTTGTGCCCTAGGATCATCCTAAACTTGAAGAACACATCATGTTTTGCCATGACTTTGCTTTGGGGGTGCTTTGCGGCTCCCTGATTTGATGCTGCAGGTTCAGGTTTCTGGTGGGGATGATTGGGAGGGTGATGTTGATGTTTCTGATTGTGGTGGGGGTTTAATATTTTTTTTATTTGTTTCTGAGAATGTGTTAATTGCAATTCATTGCAGTTCAATCCTGTTCTTCAAAACCTCAAAAAATAGATGCCAAAACATAGTTGGGCTCCTTTTGCTTACAAGCCATTAAATTAATTTTTTATAATTAGTTCTTTTTCTATTTAAAATACAACTAGCTCGGCACAATCATACGTGCTTCTAACTCTGTTAACTGAAGATGTAATTTATCTAATTTTAAGGACTAGAACAGCATTTACATGTTTATCTCCTTCCTCAGGAATCTGGTATAATATCCTCAGAGGTATTGGAAAGCTTGCTGTCATCATAAATGTAAGTAAATCAGCATGAATTAAATTTGAATTCAATAGGCTGGCTTTTCCATTCTGCTCCATTAGTTTTATTTCAGTACAAAATCCCTTCAATCAAGTGAAAGTATATGATTGACATTTTTTTGGAAATATTTGAGGATGAGTTGCTGTGTTTATTTTCAAGCTGTGATAGCAGTAGCAATAATATAAAATAGTAAGTAGTCACTGCTGCTTTTTTCCAGAACGTTTCTGTAAAACAGTTCTGTCCTTCAAACAAATATGACCACAGCTGCTTACTTTTACTCTTTTGAAATACTATCAGTAGCATAAGATGTATTTTTTAATTTCAGTGCTATTTTGGGTAAGGTGAGAACCAATTAAGCTCCTCAGAGTGCAGAATCCCTCCATCAAAAATCTGCCCTTGAGCTGCATTGCCCCCACTCAGAGAGCTTGGAAGATCCTGAAAAAAAACTTTATTTCAACATTTCACAAAAATTTAGCAGGCCTTAATATATTAATGCATGTACTTCTGCACTATTCTATATGAACAGACACCCACAGTGACCATCCTCCTTGCACCCCAGCTGAGGGAAGATAAAAACAAAGGCCAGCTGAAATTCAACATGTTTGCAGCACAGCAAAGCAGGGGCTCTGTAGGGCTTAAGGCCACATGGCCATGGACCAAAACCCCTTGGGGCTTTTTTAGATTATCCAGACTTGAAATCCCTTCATTTTGTCCCCAGGGTTCTGTTGTGCTATGGCAAACCCATTCTTTTGGTATGCTGCCTTAGTTTGTCTTTCCCATTTCTCCTCTTTTCCTTTGGAAATAATTTCTCTGTTTTTCTCTTTTGTTCTGTGTAGTCTTTCCTCATCAATACCCAGTGTTAGTTTTTCCCTCTTTGATCAATGTACTGCTCCTCTTTACCATAAAATAAGTAAAACATTTTGTACTGTTTGTTCCACATGTACATGAGATTTATGCCAGTGGCAATGTTTCATAACGATGATAAATGAGGAAGGCTAAAGTCATGAGGAACTCAGCCCAATTGGCTGTCGTGTCTTTTCCCCACGATCTTTTCAGAAAATTTTAAATAACTGGATGAAATGCAACTTTTGTGACCATAAAAATAAAACTGGGCTCAGTCTCCTCATCCTTTTATCCTGATGAAGTTAAGAACCACACACAATTAACATTCTTTAGCAATGCAATGAGACTTTGAAGAGTCAAATCACCGTGGGTTGTTTGCAGGACGGAAAAGCAGCTGGAAATCAATCAGTTGGACCTTGTTCAAGGCAGCAGGGAGAAGCTGTGACGGGGACACAGGGAAGCAGAGCTGTGGTAGCTCTCTCCTGGTGCTGGGGGGTGCAGCTGCTCCATTTTTGGGGGCCCAGGTTGTCACCCACGCAGACACCTCAGCTGGCGTGGCACTGCTCCAGGGAATATGCTGCACCTCAGGAGAGTGGGCAGTGAACAACCCCTTGCTGCTGCAGTGAATGCTCCCCTTTCAGGGCCCTCAGGCTCCCCTGAGTGGTGTGAGTAGTTTGGGCAAGTCATGGTTGAGGATGTGATGAAGTTAAGCTCTGCCTGGGTACCGCGCTCACTCTTTACTCTTGTGGCTCAGGCATTTGTGATCTCATTCACATCCGACTTCATTCCACGCCTCGTGTACCTGTACATGTACAGTGAGAATGGCACCATGCATGGCTTCGTCAACCATACACTATCCTCTTTTAATGTCAGCGATTTCCAAGCAGGAACAGCTCCCAACGACCCCCTGGATCTTGGCTACGAGGTTCAGATATGCAGGTACTCTCTTGAATGATCTCTAATGCCAAGGGTTTTCACAGCTGGCTAAAAACGTGGCAAACTCTTACATTCCTGGGGCAGATTCTTTGTATTTTCAATGCCTTTTTAGCACCTTGCTAGCCTTTTATATCAGATGGATCCATTGCACTGAACATCTTGCTTACCTATTAAGTAATCACAGACCTGAATATGATTTACTTCTTATTTTGGGAAATGGAGATTATTGTTAATTAAATTCAGTGCTTGTCCATGCAAAGATTTTTATTATTTTGGATTCCCTTTTCCAGGAAAGGAGACAAATAAAGATAAACAGCACAATGATGCTTTAAGGGAAGAAAATTAGGTCACTCTGATGCCATGTCATGATATGACCATGACCTCTTTATTTGTCCAGTTCCCAATTCCTGATGAGAGCAGTAGCATCCTTATCTGCACTGGAACTTAGGACTTATTGATAATGTCATCACGCAGGAGAAATTTGCATGCCTGTGACAATTCATATCTATTCTTCTCATGTTTAAAGGAAAATTGTGGTTACCTATTTCAGCTGATATATTCTTAGAACTGGGGATCAAATCCAAATCTGACAGTGGAAGCACTTAGACCAGCAAAGCTGCAAGGGGAGCAACAGAGGGAGGAAGAGGGAGAGGGGAGTAAGGAAGGAAGAGATATTCCAGGGGAGAAAGAAACAAAGATGACTTTGATACACACATACTAAAAAAAATGACACTAACTGACCAAGTAAAAAACCTTGCCTTTGAATCATATTATTTTATATTATATTCTTTATGTGTTTGAATAGTGCAAGTTAATACGGTGAAATGACCTCTAAACAGCAAATTCGCTCAGAGATGAAAGCAAAACCAACCCAAACTGCATTTGCAGTAGCTTTGCTTGCTTTTACTTTCTCCTGGTTTCCTCCTGCTGCTCTCTGGGCAGAGGTTAAGCAAGGTTGGCAAACATGTTTCAGCACAGAATGGAAGTGTTGGCATCGTGGTCCAAAAGCAAAATGCCAGATTTATTTGCTTTCCACTCCCAGCCTCTGTCTTCTTTCAATCCCATCCTTATCCCAAGGATTTTAAAATCATTTGAAAATGCAGAGCCCTAATTCTTTCAAAATATTGACAGGATGCTGTGGTTTTGAATTTAATGTATTTTTCTTGGTCCTGTTTATCAACACATAGATTTTCTGTAAGCCATAGCTAAGGAAAAATTCTCTTCTCTCCCCATGGCAAAATTTAGCTTCAACCTTTTGCTAATCATGTGTTAAACATGTTCTATGAATCTGAGATCAGTATTTTTGTCTGTAAAATTAGTTTGAAAAATATATGTTGCCTTTTTACCTATCTTAAAATAAATCACCTGAGCTGTGTAGTTTACTCTGTCTTATGCAAAATTGATATTATATGTAGTAATCAGAGGGTATTAAGATGAATTAACCTTTAATTTTAAGGCTAACTTGAAGGCTATGGAGAGTTCCATCTGTGTTTTGTTTCTGAGAGGTTAATACAGTGAACTTTATTCTAGACAGTTCCATTTATTGTTTGACTGTTTGTTAATAACTCCTTCCAGTGCCAACATTTCTGAATTGCACCCCTGATTTACTGAGTCTTGTTTTGCAGGTACAAAGATTACAGAGAACCCCCCTGGTCTGAAAACAAATATGACATTTCAAAGGATTTCTGGGCTGTCCTAGCAGCAAGATTGGCATTTGTGATAGTTTTCCAGGTAGGTGACACTGCAGGCACTTGGAAATAAGTTATTGGGCCAAAGAAATACCTTCTTTCTCAGTTGTTTCATGGAAAAGCCAAAAAAATTTGCCCATCTTCATCACCTTCTTTGTCCCACCCATCCAGGCATTGGTATATCCTCAGTGGAAAAATTCATCCCCAGGGATTCCCTGAACTGGTTTGATGCAGAACAACTTAATGACCTTAGAGACCAGCAAAGCACAAGGCTGATACTAATTAGGTCCCACCAATTTCTCCCATAGGACATCAACAATTTCACTGAAGCAGCATAAATTTAATCCAAAATCATTTTTAGAGCTAGCCAAGAAATGAGATTTTCAAAATTTTCCAAGTTCAAGTTTAATTTGCATCTGAATAAGAAGCCAAAATCTTGTAATTTGTACTTAAAAAAATTATTTAATCACAACAGTGATGCTACTTATTGTGACACAAATGTTTTGTCTACCTTATCTGAATAACTTGTTTCAAATCTTTTATTGGGTTTTTTTGATTAAAAATTATCTTTTTGGGAAAGACCCCCCCTTCCTTGAATCAGGGTTTTTCAATAAGAAAAATTCATTTGGAATGTATTTTACCAAATTTTAACATTTTACCTCTTGTATTTGCTTCTGCCTTCCTGATGTAAATCTCATGAGCTACTCACCAATTGTAAATTTCTTTGGATTTCTAAGTGGCTGCAGTGTCAGGATTGGTACATAAATCATAGAGGCCTATACCTGATGTATTCCTCTGCTTCTAGCACGCACAAAGCAGTTGAGGGGAATTTGGTCCTGTAGGCCAACTCAAATATTGTCCTCTCCTTTCCCTACAGCCACCCTTTAATTTGACCCTGCTGACACTTTCTCACAACTTCATTTTCAGAACTTGGTCATGTTCATGAGTGAATTTGTTGACTGGATTATCCCAGACATTCCCAAGGACATTAGTCAGCAGATTCACAAGGAGAAAGTTCTCATGGTGGAGGTCTTCATGAGGGAAGAGCAAGGAAAGCTGCAGATGCTGGAAACCTGGAAAGACAAGGACAAGAAAAAAGGGGAAAACTGTAACAACCACAGCCCCAGGCTCTCGAGGAGCCGCAGTGGGAGCTTGTCCTCCTGCCATTCCTATCCTCTGGACGTTTAGGAGAGGAGGGAGCTGAGTGTGTCGGGGCATTCCAGAGACAAAAGCCATGGCGCCAAGGGCAGGACTCCGGTGACGGACACCCGTCCGGTGCATGTTGAAGGATGTGCTGCCATTTCGCTCCCATCTTTGTGAGCAATGCCCTTCTTGCAAACATGGAGGACCACGTTCTATTTCTGACAACGTTGGGCTTTTGTTTTGATTTGTTTTGTTTTCTTTTGCACAAGCAGTAATGCAGGGAGTTTTTATATGTCATCCTTAGGTAACACTATCGATGTTGGCGTGCATTAAGAAATGCAGGTACTTAGGACAATCTTGCTAGAGATATTCTCTGAGAATCTGATCTTAGCCTATCAATTAGCTAGTGAAATACAGGTAAATTTGAAGTAATAATAATAATAATAGCAATGCTAATTTGAACTATTTTTGGAAAGCCGGGTTTGAAGGTCCATGGGGTAACTCGCTAAATGATATGTAAATCAGTATTCCCTAGTATTCCATAAAGCCTGCCAGACTGACTTGCTTCCCAAGGCTGGGTTTAGCTCTGTGAGTCTGAGCTTTGGAGTCCCAAAGGTGTGGGGGGGACTTGTGGCAGCCTGCTGTGTCCCCCAGACCCTCCCTGGGGCACTGCTGCCTCTGGAGACATCAGCACAGGGATTCTGGGAGTGCTTTCTTGGCAGCAGCAGCAGCAGCAGCACAATTCCAGAGATCCTCCCAGCAGGTCCATGGTCACGGAGCATTTGTTAAATGCCCTGAGTTAATGAGCACACAGAGAGCTCCAGTGACTCTCACTGCCCTGCCAAGCACTCGCCCACTGCTGTTGCTGAGGAAATTCCCTTTTCCCCGATGTTTCAGCACATCCCTGTCCCACCCTGGCTTTTCCCTGTAGCCCTCTGGAGCAGGAGAAGGGAGTGATTGCACCCGTGTTTCACAGCCAGCTTCCCCCACAGACTTTCTGCTGTTGGCTGGCACTTCCCAGAGGCTGTGCCAGGGGAGTAAATCCCAAATGCATCCCAGCAACTGTCTTCAGTGGAAGCTTTGCCTGCACTGGGGCTACAGGACCAGACCTTCAGCTAGTTACAGGACTTCTCTTTTGTCTTAAATTCCTCTGTCTTTTGTACAAGGAGCTTTTCCCTAAAGTATAAGTCTGAAATCCTTACTTACCATGACTAGCTAAATCCCATCAGTACAGCTCTTTTTAAGCATAATATGTTTTTGTTTTGCTTTGTCGACCAATAAACTGCACTTCCAAATAATATTGGTGCAATTAACCTAATTTCTTTTCTTGCTTTGTCTTGTCCATGGCACTTGCATTATAAAATTGAAAAAGAAAATAAAAAGGAAAGATTTCTTTAAAGTCTAACTACTGTATGGTTTGTTACAAAACCAAACTGTTTTCAAGAAGTTAGTTATTTCTTTTTTTCTTTCTTATTTTCTTTGCCAAACTAATTTAAAGATTAATGCTAGAACTCTAAAAAGAATGCCATATATAGCTTTTGATATATTTATTTGTTTTAAAGTATGTGATAAACTTGATATTTTTCTGTAGTCTGTCCAAAGAAGGTACCAAAAGAGAAATTATGTGGAAGAAAGAAAATGGTATTAACCAAATATTCTTGAAGCTTATTTAAAATATTGATCCAACCAAAGATTTTTATTAATAAAGGGCTTATATTTTGTTAACTCTTGTTTCTGTTGTATTTTGACTTGCAGGAATGTCACTATTTTTAAAATTTGTAACTTATGATAGCGTGTTGCTGTAGGGCCAAATCCTGCCTGATTTATTCCCGCATAAATGTAATGCCTGGTTAGTAAATGTTTACCAGATCAGGCCCACTGACTGCAATAGGACTGGGGAGAAATCAAGCAGAATTCTGTCCACACATTTTGTTGAAAACCTGTTCTTCCTCTCATTCCTTGGTAGCCCAAAAGATCCAGCAGAAAGCCAAACTACCTATTCTGAAGAGAAATCTTATTGATCGTCCTCGAAGGGGATTTAATCTGTAAATACTGACCTGAAAGTGTTCCCAACTTAATACTGACATTCCTGTAAATGGTGGAACTATATCCTGAACACATACTTATCCGAATTTTTCATTATTTGCTGAAATCATGGAATAGTAACAGTTGCTTATACTTTGTTTTGTACAGTAAATTGTTTGAAATGGAATTTTGTATATAAAAATCTGTATTACTACTTAGATATCTATAAAATTCTTTCATGGAATCATTTTTTAAGAAAAGCAAATATATACTAAATCTGGTTTATTTTGGGTTTTTTTTTTCTTTCTTTTTCTTTGAACACTTATTTGAAATAAACTTAAATATCCGAGAGTTTCTCCTGTGGGACGGGTTCTGTTCCCAATCCTCCTTGTGCTCTGAGTGTACAGACATCTCCCTAAAAATGTCCCAGGTAAGTCTGGTGTTTGAGATCACTTGGAGATGAGTGAATCCCACCTGAAATCCATCTCCAGGAGTATAAAGGGAGTTTTTGGCTGCAGAATGGCTCCACTGTGGCTGTCACATTCCCACTGCCCTGAGGGACCTGTCCAAGCAAAGCTGGCCTCAGAACCTCACTTGCTGATCGCAATTTTTTTTCTCCCTCTCCCGTTTAACTGTCATGTGAGAAGGCAAAGCACGAGGCTTCACACCAACCCTCCTTTCCTTGATGGAAAATATTAATGCTCCAAGTCAGGAAATTTAGTTTAGAAGGTGGGAATTGGGTCCTGAGAGAATGGATATGAACACCAGAAGCAGGTACACCACAGTGTAGGGTAACCAGGTGGGATTGTCAGTTATTAAAGACAAAATAGTACATATGAGTTCATTAGATGTAAGATAATGCCTTCCAGAAAACCACTTGCACTGTGGTTGTGGTACTTTTTCTCAAAGTTTTTTCATATTTGGGATGCAAAAAAAAAAGGGGTTGCTTTTAATAATAGCAAACTTGAAGCAGGATTGTGCTAGAAAGGATTTACTGGAATACAGGGGGGAAAAAAGAAACTTAAAAACAGGGAAGCAGGGATCAGGAAGTGATCAAAGAACACCTGCACATGCCTTGATGTGACTCACAGTGACCAGGTTTGATGAAAAGATAGCAAACCAAATATTTCATTTGTGCAAGTACAAAGCTGAATTCTGTGTTGGAATGACACCATGTCCATGACATGCAGTCAGCCTGTTCTTGGCATGCTTCTGCCCCAAAACCATAAGCACAAAACCATTTCCCAGCCCAGATTTGATCAAAGGAAAAAAATCTCAAACCCAACATCTTAACATATTGAAGAGGAAAGTCATGGCATCCATTTGTTTGGTCCAAGAGAAAGTGCAGACCATGAAGAAGATTCCTGCTGGGAATGCCTGCAGGGCCATTTCTGAACCATTGCTGAATCACTGTTTGCTGTTTGCCGTGCGAGGTCGGTAGCAAAAACACAACATCAGTGGGTGCATCCGAGGAGGAAGCTGCTCCCACCCCAAGTGCTGCCAGTGTGAGTCTGAATCTCCTGGATTTCCATGTCATTGTGTTTCCAAGATACTGTCCTACAAATATTTTGCAGTCTTAAATAGCTTAAGGGTGAATAAGTCTCACATCAAGGCACAGACACATTTCTATTTTTAACCCCCCTACGCTCTCTGGTCCTGCGCTGTTAATGATCTTTTTGGCTGTTGTGATTTCCAATAAGCAATAATAATTTACTTTTCATCTTGATACCTCCGGAGTCTGACCTCTCCCAGAGTTCCATACATCACTTGAGTGCATTTATATTTTCCTACGAAGTTTTCAGAGTAAACATGTTCTCTTCTTCTTACCACTGAAAAAAACCCATCTTAAAATTTATATGAATTCCATTCAAACTCTGGTTCAATTCTTTGCACATTTGAGCACTATTTATTCCATAACCAAACACAACATGCCATTTTTAGTATAGCAGAGAAAAACCAAAGTTCTTTTTTTAACCACCTTTTTTTAGCCCAACAGGCCTTTCTGAAGAAAAAACTAACTATGAATGGAGCTTGCTGTGAATTTTAACTCTATCCTTAATTTTTAAGGCTATGTCGGCCACCTAAAGCCAAAGAAAATACTTCCATTGATTCCCTTCAGTGTGCTTTGCATGAGATTAAGCAGTACTTATTGAGTGATTGGTTTCACTTTGGATAAAATAAAAACTCCTGACAGTTTTTGTAGGTTACTTTTCTAACCTTCAGTGTCAGCTAAAGCCAAAATAAATCGATGCAGATGCATTGTGAGAGCAGTAAAGAGTGGGGTGCACCATTGTGCCAGTTGCCATGAGGCAAAGGCCTTGGAAAATCCAAGAAAATTGAAGATTTTGAGGTGATAGCTTTCATCTAGCTTAGTACCATCTCTAAAAAAATTCATGTCAAAACAGGAAATGTATCTGTTCAGATGTCCATGAGAAACAAGAATCAAAATACAAAATATTTAGCAGAGTGTTTGTGCTGAACAAGCTTAAATGTAATAAAGTCCATTTTTCAGAGTGAGAGGCATGTGGTTAAGCAATCTTATAAGAGAAGAAAAGGTTATTCCCTATTTGTACTGCTAAATGAGAAAATAGTGGTTATCTTCTCCAGCTGAACTATGAGATGGAGCTAAGGAAAAGGTGCAAAGTAGGGAAGAAAGGAAGAAAAGGCTTTTGCCTGCTGTTCCCAGACCCAAGTTAGCTGACAGCCATGGAGTGTTTTTTTCTGGAAAGAGGATGGATTCCCCTTGTAGGTGGGTGATGGGGCAGCCTTTGCCAGTGTTCCCACGTGCCATCCTAACCGTGCCAAGCCAGGCAATGCCGTGGGTCTCGTGTGGAGATGGAAGCTGGAAGGTTTTGGTCCTGTGGGAGGAATGGAGCTCGTGAGCCTGGAATTCCCACCTGTCCTGGCAGCAGCGTGTAATTACAGGAGCAGCTCACATTTCTCAACGTATTAATCTCTGAAATACATCTCCAGGTAAAGAAGGAAGGTAATTGAAGGTAATTAGCCAGCAAGTGGGGAAGCAATAAATCCCAGCAGGCCAGACTGCTCTGGGTTTACTGTAAGAGGTGGTGTGTGTGCCCTGTGTGCCTGCAGGCTGGTGGGCTCTGACTCCTGGAACTGTTTGGGCATTTTGCTCTCTCAGGCACTGCTGGGAGTGGAAAAGGGGAGTTGTGAGCAGGGAAGGAACAGTGAAACTCCTGCGAGCAAATCAACATGAACTTCAGCTCCATCTTCATCCTGCCTTCAAAGAGAGGAAGAAATAAAAGTGAGAGGCATTTCTGAACTTCTACTGAACCTCTTCCCTTTTGCCTCTCTGCCTTTGGGTTCTGAAACCAAGTTTCTCCTCCTCTTTACAAGGCTTGCCTTTTAGAGCTGCTGAGCTAAGCTGGTAATCACCTCTGGGGCTTCTTGGGGATAAGAAGTGGCAATTAATTAATCACTGCCAGGTTTAGGTGTTTGGCAAAGATGTGGTACAGGCTCCCTTTCAAAAGCCTCACTCCAAAACTGGTGAAGAACAGCAAAGTATGGTTAGATGTGTATTTGAGTGATCAGAGAGGGTGAGCTTGGGGCTGGTCCTATGCTACAAGTCATTTAATTTTGGTTGTATCTACACAAGGAAAAAAAAAGAAAATTCACTCTGTGGCTTTTCTGGCACCAAGCTGTGGCATTTGTAACTTCCTCACTTCTTCAGAAGTATACAGACAGTAAGGAAAATAAATAAATGCTATATATTGTATTAGATTAATCCAGCCTTCTCTCAGGAAGTCACGCTCCCTTCCTAGACTTTTCATCTCTGGGAACAAATGCAACAAGTTTCCCACATGTTTGTGTATGAAAAAGGACTCCAAATTGTGGTTTAGGACTAGCTGGTATCTGGTTCTGACCACAGCACAGTGGACTAGCTCAAATTACAGCATTTCTTCAGAGAGCAGAAAATAATACTTCCTCCCCAAAGAATTAAGGGAGAGGGATGATGAAACCAGATTTGCTTTCTTATTTATTATATCTAAATCTCTGTGAGTAATTCACCCAGTCATATCCTGTATCACTTAGTGGCCACGTAAAACTATTCATGTTTTTAAAGGAAATAACTGGGTAATAACTGCACTGTGTTTGAGCAGACAAGGCACTCCCTCTCTAATTGGAATTGAGTAAAAAACTTGCACCTTCCAACCTCCAGGACAGTGACTCAGATGGAAAATACTGCATTGGCAGGTCCTAAAAAGAATGAAAATCCCAGATATCTCTAAGGCAATGCTTGTTTCTAGGAAATAACCCCCACCTCTTGGCTTGTTATTATCTCCAGTCACAGCAGTGAGTTCAAAATACCTGAGTTTAACTCAAAAATCAAGTAAGTGTGACCAGGCACACTCATTTTTATTCATTAAAGCAAAATTTCAGTACCTTTGAGAGACATTTAGATATTTTCTGGTCTTTGAAGAGATCACTCTGCAGGCTAGATACAGGGACACGGTTGGGAAAAAGTTTCCATTTTTCACCAGGTCCAAAGCAGAGTCTGTTGGTGCAGAAGAGATAAGAGCTGAATATTCACAGACACCAAAAACAAAAGAGAAATCCCTGCTGCCATTATTTCAACTGCAATGTTCTGCAGCGGGCAATGGAGTGCTGCTCCTCAGTAAGGAAAGGGTAAGAAAACCTTTCCTCCATTAATTACATGCTTGTAAGAAATACTCCAAAGTGGTGCAAAATGGATCAATTTTCTGCAAAATAATCATTTTTGTTACCCTAACCTTTATTTTACAGCTGCTCAGAATATTGTATTTTCTAATACAAAGATGCAGAATGAAGAAAAACACCTCAATTTACAGAAAATAAATGTTATTGTTGGAGAAAGATGGAGAATGAAGAAAAACACCTCAATTTACAGAAAATAAATGTTATTGTGATAAGTATTTACCTTTTCATGGTTTTATCTGGTTTAGGAACTGGCAATACTGCAGCTCAGGAAAATAAAGAACAAATTATACATACTCTGCAGAAATGAATTAGTATTAGCTTCCAAGCCTGGCAATCAGAGCTGCTGGATTATTTCCCTGCATGAATAGCAACTTCCAGTTTGGATCTTAATTTGCTTTGCTTTGCCCTCAGTCAGTCACAGAGCAGGAACTGAACTGAATAGAAATAGAAAGGGCCCCAAAAGAGACCTAATGATCATTCAGTGTTATTCGGGGACGTTTTGTCATTTCACAATGACATTCCTCTACAAACAACTCATGCTCTCTGTCTTCTCTCTTCTTCTGTTTTTCCAAGTGCAAAATGGATGTTGCAGAGCTTAAGTAATAAATATGGTGTAGAGGAATGAGATGTGCTGGGCTAATATATACACACAGCTTTATTGACATGTGGAATGTTTGTTTGAATGATTTCATACTTCCATGGTATGATGAAAATTCACTACAAAAATAGGTAAAAAGTCAAGTCAGAGGTTTTTAGCCGGAGCAAATAAACAAAAGTCTACAATTTACCCTTCCCCTAAAGTTAAACTAACTTCATCTGCCAACAATAACACAACAGAACTGTATCAACAGAATTATATCAACACTTCTGCTGTTTCAATATTAAGTTCAAGCATCTGTTAACAACTTATTGCTTGTTGTTGTTGTTACTTGGCCAGATCTTTTATCTGTATACAACCTAGTCATGCCAGAGTTCACTCTCTTTTCAGTACTTATTTACTTTTCCCACACTCTGCTTCTAATTTTCTCTCTCAACCCACAATAATTTGACATTTCTTACGGGCCCTTTTGTCAGGGACAGTTTTCTCCTAAGATCCTCAGTCTCTTCACAAATGAGTTCCTTTACCAGAACACTTCTTTCTAGACTGAATGTTATAGCTACAGAGGCGTGATAGCTGACAAAATAAACATGTACAGATCAATTCATTCACAAAAGAAAATACACAAACTGTCTTTTCTTTGCTGAAAATGTGCATTTTAGGGTTTTGCAAAAAATGGGTGAGAGGCATTGAATAAGTACATTGAGAAATTTTATGGAGATCCGTTTATTCAGCGTAGGAGTAAAAAAGCAAGCAAGCAAACTAAAAACCTCCTGCAGCCCAATTCTGCTAGTAGGGAGAGGGTTGCTTTTTTTATGCAAAATCTCCTCTTATCTTGAAGACAGCAAAGAAAAAAGGAGATGTCATTAGTTCCCTTGAAGACAAGAGCAGGTATATTAAAAGAAGTGTACAATCACCTGGGCCTCAAAAGAGAAGCAGTTCCTCAGCACTGTCTGTGCCAAGGTGTTTGCCCAGCCTGCCTCTCAGAATTGTCAGGATAAGGATTTTAAATCCCCCCTTGGGATATATGCTATTGAATTGTGTGGGAAATTAAAGAAATTATCAAAGCTGTTTCACTCAAGAACACGGCAGCTCCTAAACTCTCCAGTTTCCCTGGACCAGCAGAATGTCGCTTGCCTTGGCTGGAAATAAGGAAGAATCTTCCCGAGTTTCTACACAAACACACCTCTGTCACCCGTAGCTCAGGACAGCCCCACACTTTGCCATTTTTGCAGTCCCCAAATGGAGTTTTTGCCTGAATGTCCTGGTGACTGACACCTCCCGAGGGCTCTGCTGAAATGAATCTTTTCATGCTCTCTTTGCCCTGCTCCTCCAGCAAGGACCGTGAAGGCAAAGCCAAGTCTGAAGCACTCCCAGGCTTCGAGCTCCCTCTGCAGTATTTTGCAAGGACTCATCTTGCCTCGAGAAACCGGAGGGTTATTTGGTTAGGAGCCGGATCATTCACAGCACTTCAATTTCTGGGAAACTCCCACTGAAACCCGAGCTGCTCCAATAAATAATTTCTATTAAGTTTCATTCTGACACAGAAGTGCTTACGATCTGTTAGGCTCGCCTAATACTTTCTTTGCCAGAGCCCCACGAACTGCTTCCAAAGGAAATCACTGGAATAAAGCAATTTATTGCTTGGGGTATTTTCATCAGCTAATGCATCCAAGTCAGGTTCAGACAGAATAAAAGACCCTGCTCAATCACTCTGCCTTCTGATAGGAGTGAGTTTAAAAGCATTTAAGAGTCTTAATTAAACACTGATTTGTGTCTTTCAGTTTCACATTTGTTACTAATTTAGACACCTTTGAAATTACATAAATGTGCGGTGTCACTTTCATGCCCCTCGTACCTCAGTGCTGAATCTGGCCACCAGGTTTGTATGAACTGATTAAAATCTCAGTTGATGTTGTTTTCAATTGCATGTCCTGGTATAGAGAATAAAGGAATAAATTGTGCTGATTTGGTAGATTTGTCTCTGAATTTGGCTGGTTGCCATCACCAGGCACCATGTGATTTGGTCCCTGCTGTTTTGTAGAGACACCTTTGCTGGCAAAATAAAAAGAAATTTTATTTAACTGGATTTTATACTTCTTATACCATTATAAGGGTTACTCCTGCTTCATAAATTAATGCACACAGTAAATATTTCTCCTATGCTACCCTTTTTGTTAATGTCTTTCCTTGAGTTTAAGGTATATTTAGGGCTGCAAAAAAAAATACACCTCTTAAATCAGGCACATCTTGTCCCAGCTCAGATTCACAGTGGCAATTCCTCTCACTCTTTGCTTTACCATGAGACCCTGTAACAAGTTAATTCCCTCCAGTTTGCAGCATTTAGAGAATAAACAAAAATATCTAGTGGGTTTATCTAAGGAGGGCTTGTGCCTGTGGGAGTTTTAGAAATGTTTTGTGGGTTGGTCTTCACGTTGGAATGTGAGAGTGGAGAAGGAGATGAGGAAGATGATAGTGTTTAAGTCCATTTATCAGTCAGAAACCTTTCTATGATGAGAGAACATAGGTCTGTGAGTGTATTGTAAGAATAATAAATTAAAGTGTGCTGGAAACAACTCAGGAAAGGGGTAACTTGGGGAATCAACATGCCAGTGCTCACAGAAGGAACAAGGAAATCTCTGAACTATCTACATGTGCTGAGAAGAAAAGCCAAAAGGCACCTACAAAACAATGGGATGAACTTGATCTTTCCCATTTAAGAAAAGTTCACAACCTTTCACCTTGTGTAAGAGTCACCTCTGAAATACAGGGACTTAACATTTGCCCTATTTCTTGCCTCTTAAAGGTCAGGAGGTACTTTGTGTCACAATTAATCTTCATGAGGAACAAAGGCCAGGCTGCATGCCCTGTGCTTCCAGGGAAAGGCTGGGGGTCTCTGGGGGCAGCAGGGGCTGCAGGGGGAGAGCAGAGCCTGCTTCCCTGGGCAGCTGTGAGGCAGGGAAGCCATGGGAATGGCATCTCTTTGGGAGCAGGGCTCTGTTGGGGCCCTTCTTGCTCTTAGTAGAGAAAGCCATTTATAGAATCATAGGACCATGGAACAATTAAGGTTGGAAAAGACCTCTAAGATCACTGAGTCCAGCCATTAACCCAGCACTGCCAAGTCCACCACTGTTACCCCGTTCTTTTGAGCTTCTCTAAGCCTTCTGATGTTTATATTCTTGTAATGGAGTTTCTCACACACTTTCATATAGATAATAATTGTTTTCCATTCTTCTCTGTAGGAGGAGAATTTTGATGGACTATTAGTTTGACCAGTGTGGTTGGAGAAGTGTCAGTGTCATTCTCCAATCCACTGTCACCTTTGGAATCCTATAAATGCTGAAGTCTGAAAAAAAAAGTTCTCTTTTCCTGTTCCTATTCAGATGCTGAAGCACTTTACGTGAGTTTTATTATTTCTTGTCACAATGGTGACACACCACCATGTCTCAGAGCACCACATCTGTACGTCTTTTAAATCCCTCCAGGGATGGTGACTCCACCACTTCCCCATGGCAGCCTGCTCCAATGTCTGTCCAACCTTTCAGTGAAGAAATGTCTCCTGATATCCCACCTAAACCTCCTCTGGTGATTTTCCTCTTGTCCAGCCCCTTTTCCTTGGGAAAAGAGACCAACCCTCTCCTGTCTCCATGCTTGTCTCAGTGAGCTGTGGTGAGCCAAAGTACCCCCTGAACCTTCTCTTTCCCAGGCTGAACCTTTCATCCTTGTGCTGCTTTTCTTTCCACCTTTTGAAAAAAAAAAAAAAAACACAAATAAACCCAGCAATTAACCCTTATAGGGGTAGGTGCTCACAAGAAGTCCAATGATTCAATATTAAACAGGAAATCTACAGTTCCCCAAACTTCAGGCTTAGACTGGTGAGGTCACACCTTGAGTCTTGTGTCCTGGTCTGGTCCCTCGAGTCAGGAAGGCCATTGAGGGGCTGGAGCACGTCCAGGGAAGGGAATGGAGCTGGGGAAGGGGCTGGAGCACCAGGAGAGGCTGAGGGAGCTGGGAAAGGGGCTCTGCCTGGAGAAAAGGGGCTCAGGGGAGACCTTCTGGCTCTGCACAATTGCCTGACAGGAGAGGGCAGCCAGGGAAGGTCGGGCTCTGCTTCGAGGGAACAAGTGACAGGA
>VZRH01004713.1:0-12851 GCA_013397555.1 Urocynchramus pylzowi | reverse complement strand
GTCGGTGTCTGTCGCCCCGTGTCTCCGGTGTCTCTCCGTGTTCCCGGGAGGTCACTCTGCGCAAACAGGAATGGATTTCCTCTCCGGAGGGTTGGGACAGGACGCCGAAATCCCCCCCGCGGGGCCTGTGCCGGGCGCGGGCCCCAGCGCCGTGGATCGCTTCCTGAGCCTGCAGCTCTCCATCTCGTCGGGCCTGTCGGTCGAGGAGCTCAACAAGATGAAGTTCCTCTGCCAGAACAAAATTACTAAGCGAAGGCGTGAGGAGGTGCAGATCGGCGTGGATCTCTTCAACATCCTGATGGAGCAGCATGTGATCACGCCCAACAAGCTGGAATTCCTGAAAGAGCTGCTGCAGCACATCCATAGGCACGATTTGCTGTCACTAGTGGTGCAGTTCGAACAGGGAGAACGTCATACCCCTGATGATCAGCCAGATGAGCGTGAAAAACGTAGGTGGATTATTTTATATATAGAGGTTTTTTAATATAGTTATATCCCCACATATATTGCCCCCCAGCAACCCCAGTAAATGTGTACACAAATGTCTTCTGGGGTGGAATTTCCCTCCTCCCCCCGCTTTTTTTAACTTACTTATCTTTTATCTTTTGGGATTCCAAGTCTATCCGGTGGCTTCTGTAGAACTCTCAGTATGTGCAGTGCAACACACTGAGAGTAGTGGCATTTTTGAGTAATGGCATTTTGCTGAAATAAAACCAACAACTTCTAAACGTTTTCTTGAGTTTCTTAGTAAATTCGTGGCTAACTTGATCTGCTTCTGCTTTTTCAGGTCTCCTGAAGGCAGCTTTTAAGGTCATTTGTGCCAATGTTGGGAGAGAGTGGAAGAAGCTGATGCGAGAACTTGATCTGCCAGACGTGAAGCTGGACAAGGTAGTGGAAGCCTATCGATATGATTTGGAGGAAGCAGTTTTTCAGGCACTTCGGGAGTGGCAGAAGTGGAAGGGGAAGGATGCAAAGGTGGCTGACTTAATAAAAGCCCTCCGTGGCTGCCACCTCAATTTGGTGGCAGACAGGGTTGAAGAGAAGATCTCACAGGTGAACACTGGAACAAAGTGAAAACAGTGTAAAACTATGAATGAAAAATAGTCAGAGTGCCTTCTTCTCTTCTGGACCAAAATAATTATCACTGGCTGCTTATCATGCAATTTATTTATGTGCCTTAATAAGTTAATTTGTGCTCAGGTGAAAATTGACACAGAAACAGATTCCTTTCAGAGAGCACTTTGTAGTTTGATGCTTATTTCAAGATATTTTAACTTTCAGAAGATCTGAACTCTATTTTGTAGAAATTCTCACACTTTTGTTCTGCCACTCTCCTGAAAGGATTTGCTTTGCTGCAGGCACTTTTCAGCTGCATCTTCACTGGAAATACATCCATGGGACACTTCTGAGGCAACTGGAATTTACAATTTCATGGGGACATTGATTTTTTTTTTTTTAATGGCCTATTATAAATACAGTGTGAAAGGGAGAAAGAGTAAACCTTTCAGCTGGGTGCTGGCTTTTCTTTTGGTGTAGCAAAAAATAATATCTTAGGTAATTTGTCAAATATATTTGCTCTCCATGAAAGTATATTAAGACAACTGCAACCTCAGACTGCACTGCAAGAAGGACATTAAATATTGTGGTGGCTTTCTTGGAAAACACGTGCCTGGGTTTGAAACTGAAATCAAAAGTCTGCAGCAAGTGCCTTCAGCATCCTGCAGGAAGTGTTCTCCTGAAGCTGTCCAAGAGTCATCTGTGTCACACAGATGTTTACAGCAGCCTCTTTCCAAAGCTGTGAGTGCTTTGGGGCTCCTTGCTGGGCATCCTTCCATGGCCTCTGTCACAGAGGCTGCTCGAGTGTGCTGGGAGGTGTGAGCCACCCACAGAGGGAGCAGCATTCATGAACCTGCATCTGATGCAGATCTCAGCTTTCATCTGGGACAACCTTCAGTCAGCAGCCTTGACTCCTGACCTACAGCTGGAGAAATGGCACAATGGCACAGTCCAGGACCTGCAGGGCTGTGGAGGCCTCAGGGGGCAGAATCCCATGAAACCATTACTGCTTGAACAGCTGTAGGATCCTGTGCTTCTGCAAACATCTCCCTGGCTAGATACTGGAAGAGGTTTTATTGCTGCTACACCTGTGGGACTTCAGCTCTTTACAAGTTGTTTTTTTGTGGTGCCATTGCTGTGAAGGCCGTGTGTCAGCACATAACCTGTCACTGTGCTGCAGAAACGTTGTGACACTGACAATTTTCAAGTTTTCATTGCAGGTGGTGCCTTTTGCTCCAACAGTGAGGCTTGAGTACTTCATTGTAGCTAGTGGAAACTGCCATAAGTTCACATGATAGAAAAATCGTTTCAGTCAGGGGCTTTTCCCCTTCAATGATCCTTTTCCACATTCCTAGAAGTGCTCAAGGCCAGGCTGGATGGGACTTGGAGCAGCCTGGTCTAGTGGAAGGAGTCACTGGTTGGAGCTGGATGATCTTTGGGTCCCCCCCTGCCCAAACCATTCCAGGATTGTGTGCTGATTCTCAGTATCGTTCCAGTTTGGTATATTAAGTATCACTGGTTGTATCCAAGTAGAGGAGTTGCCACGTGTCTGCCTTTTGGGCAGGCAGAGTTCTCTAGGTTGTTATTCCCTTTACTTGTATCAATTGTCAATTCCAGGCTCCCAGGAGGAGATGCTGAGCTTCAGCTGAGTGACAAGCTCAGGTGTTTTGGAGATTTTTGTTTCATAAATCAGACATCAGTAGTATCCATTCTGCAGTATCTAAAGAAAAGGATTGCTCCAGCAGCTTTTCCTTCCTGCCTCTGAGCAATCCCTGGGAGCAGAGCACAGGAGTGGAAGTGAGCAGGATGAGTTATGTGAGTGCTCAAACAGCTCTGCAACAGCTCCAAGTCCAATCTCTGCTGAAGTGCTTTTCTTTTCCACTTTTAATGAGTCTTCTGCTTCACCAAGGAGATTTATGTGGAATAGGAAGACTATACTGCCTACTGCAGACAGCCAGGATATTTTAGGAATCAGCTGGAATAACCTGTTGGTTGTAGCCAAGCACTCGACAGCTACAAGAAATATTCTGCTTCAGGAGGTAAAAACCTCTTGTTTCTCTAAGGATTTTGTACATCCTTTTACTGTGTCTGAAAGCAGTGACCTAGACTGCATCAATCTGTGCCATACCTCAGGGCCAATTAAGACTGTTTTTATGAGAGATTAAAATGTTGTTTATGCAAAAGCAAAATCAACTGAACTGAAGGAAACAATCTTTTTATTGATAAAAGGGATAAAGAGTGCAATTTGTAAGGGAATGTTTTCTGATCCAGTTGACAATCTTTTATTTTCAAATTGAACACCCTGAACTAATATACATATTTTTATAACTTGAATTAAATTTTTATATTGTATAATTCTGTGTACATTTCATTAAAAATAATTCTTTTCATTAAAAATAATAGTAAATGGAACGGGGTTTTTTCTTGTTTGGTGGGATTGCTGTCTGCAGTAAGATCTCTGACTTGGAGAAAGTGGATGTTAAGGACACTCTGAAAGCAAGGAGTGGTGCTAAAAGGCATTGTGATGCCAGTGCCCTTCTCGGGACATGAAAGACAAAAAGCAAAGTGTTCGTTATTGAGTTTCTCAGAAGTGCTAAGCAGGCTGCAGTTTGCCAGCAGCAGCAGCATTTGAATGCTGTCACTCAGGGAGGTGTAAGGAAAAAAAGATTCCCTGCCAGCCCTCAGGAGCACAAACTCCAGTCCCAGTGTGCCTGGGAGACAGGCTGCCTGTGGGTAGGCTTCCTTCTCTTTTCCTCTGCTAGCCATGCTGTCCTAAGGATGTTATATTTGTTTTATAATTAATTCAAAGCCCGGCTTCTGCTTTAGTCTAAGCTTGGTCAGGCTTTTAGAGGACGTGCTCAGAACGAATTGACAGAGGCTCGGGTGCTCTGTGGAGTGTCAGCCTGCACTTAAAGCTGTGAGTGAGTAAGACAAATAACTTAATTGCCCATTTTATCAAATCCTTTAGGATGCTCTGCAAGAGTATCTGCCTGTGAGGAATTACTCAAACCATTTTCCTTTTGGTCTCCTGAGAGTAATCTTTCCTCACAGCCTTGAGAAAACAGCACATCAAAACATGTAGAGAGTTAAAAGTGCCATCTCGGGAGAATTCTCATCTCAGAGGATTGTTTTTCCTTGTCACTTCTCAGTCTCTTTCAGCACTTGCTTGCCATTGCCTATGATTTTTGAAGATATCAATTATAATCACATATTGAGGTGGTTTTCTTTTTTTAAATGGCATTATTTTCATTACTGAGTTAAAAGAAGTTTTCTAGACCATTAATTAAAAATCCTCTTACACAAATTGGTTGTTGTGAACATTTCAAATACAATGCTTTGGTTTCCTTTTCTCCGTTCTCCACACTCAGGCAGCTGCATTTCCTCCAGCCTTTGTTTCACTCCTTAAATAATTGTCTCCTTTCTAAAATCTAATTGCTTCACTTAATTGTTTAATGCAGAAAGCTTAATAACAGACTGTGTCTCCAAGCTCTCTCTGGCGCTCAGCATGTTCTTAATTCAGGCTTTTTGGCTGAGTATTTTTCAATTCAAATTTATTTCTAATCACTGCCTTGTGCCCTTCTTTTGCATGAATCACCTATATCCTTAAAATATGCTCCAGCACAAATATTTTTCTAGGTTGTCTTTCCTCTTTGATTTATTGCTTTTCTCTGCCAGTGTTTTGGTGCTCTGGTGGAATTGACAGAAATTAGCTCACTGTTTCTACCATAAAAATAGGAATCGTGGGGGTGAGCTGAGGGTAGGGGAAGGAGTTGTGAGGAGAGATTCAGGAACTTTTGGAGAATCTGTGTTTCAACAAAAACTGTCTCAGCTGAGGATTGCTCCACGGGAGCAGGGTGTGTTGCAGTGTGTACTGTAGGTTCAGGGAGAGAGGGAAGCAGGGCTTTACTCAGCTGCTGGGAAAGGCAGAGTCATGCAGCTCTCTGCGTGGGAATCTGCGTGGAACCAGCTCTTAATCATTAAACAGTCCTGTCCACAGAACCATTCCCGCTCCTGCCTCATTCCTGAGAGCATTACACATGCCTCTCTTAAAGCAGGCTGAAGTGAAAACAACAGGCTTGTTCTTGTGCAACATGATGTAATAGACACCATTAAAATCCCTGAAGCTGGCCATCCTGGTGGAGTTTGAACTGGCTGATTTCTCTGCCTTGCTAGTTTTTGGAAGCTGAAAGCCTTTCCCAAGTGCTGTGTGTGCTTGGAGCGGTGGCTGAGCTCTCCTTCCTTTGGGTTTCTTGTGCTGTGCAGGTGCAGGTCGCAGAACTCCAGGCAGCTCTCACAGTAACCAGCTCTTGTAGCAAAGTGGAAGGGTTTGTGTGTCTTCTCTGCTCTATAAAAAATAACAACTCCAAGGGAGGTCTTGAGGTGTCTCCAGTGCAATGTAATAAAAAAGTGCCTTTGCTACAGAACGCAGCTTAATGTCAACTTAGTATCTCTGCTGAGTGCTTCAAAAAGCTGCCAGACTGGTATTTTTTATTTACTACATAATGTTCAAGCCTTCGGAGCAGGTGATGGTGCTGTGTGAAGTTACACAG
Source organism: Urocynchramus pylzowi (assembly GCA_013397555.1). NCBI lineage: Eukaryota > Metazoa > Chordata > Aves > Passeriformes > Fringillidae > Urocynchramus > Urocynchramus pylzowi. The sequence continues at coordinate 7,245 of VZRH01004713.1, read as the reverse complement.
ACATAAAACTGGACCATTGTCATGGGAGATGTAAAAAACACCCAGCTGGGACTTTCTGTGGGAAGAGTTTCATTTACAGGTGAGCCTGGCTTTGGAGAACTTCTACAGAAAGCAATCATCTTGCCATTAAAAATGCTCACAATTTTTAAAATTATTTCTTCTCTATTTGGTAATTCTGCTAATCCTATTGATCACAGCAGGAGTATTAACTTTAAAAAAAATGATTTGCAGAATTTATTCTGAGCAGTTTTTATTATGATCTAACTTCTAAAAAGGTTGTAGCAGCTATTCTGCAAGCATACACACCATCTGTGCCAAAAGGGAAGTACAAAGTTTAAATTTCTTTACAGAAGTTGGTGATTTTTGTATGCAAACCTGGTACTAGATTTTATAGACGGTGAGCATATAAAGTGTGAGAAAGGTTTGACATAAAAATAAAACTACAAAACTGTTCTTGCCATTAATGTCTGTATGTGAACAACTGAGCTAAATCTTATCTTTGTTTCCCTCCCAGTCATCTCCTGAGAGGTGCTTTCTGTCACTCCCAGGCATATTGCCAAATTTTGAACAGAAATTGCCGAGAAAATGTGAATTAAAAGGGTGCAGCACTGGCAGGTCTGTGCCTCACATCCCACATTGTTTAATTTATGTTCTGCTCAGCGTAAGCAGAATTTATTCACAGCTTCTTGGCTGTGAAGTCCCTAACGTGGGAAAGCCGGGATAGCCTGAATTCCCCCCAAAGCCAGGGTTGCCATGGCAATCCGAGTGCACGGCAGTCCACGGGGCATGTGGCTGCGGCACGCTGCCTCCCGGCCATCCCAGCCAGCCCACAGGGCTGGGCAGCTCTCGCTAATGGTGGCATTTGCTGCACTCTCCATTCTGAGCATGTCAGGAACCCAAAATCCGAGGACAGGAATGGAAATGAAACTTCTTGGCCAATTCCCTCAGTTCCACTTCTCCCTGGAACAAAATGTGTGAGAGAGCAGGGCTACATATTAAGAATTTTTTTTTTTTTTTTGTCCTCAGCACCAGTTTAGCCCATGGTGTTTCCATTTCTGTTTCCAGCCGGAATGGTAAAGCTCCAGCTTGTGTGTGTAGCTGCATGTTTGTGCATGAAGCAGCTAATATATATGCAGATGAATGAAAACTAATCAGAGCTAAAGCCAGCAAAGTGCACATTTCTAGCTAATGGCTGCATGCAGCTCTGTTACACAGCACCTAATTAAGTTATTCACTGTGGACCTGCTCATCCAATTTTCTGTAAACCGTGTTCTACTTTTTACAAAAAAAACAAAACAAACCAACCAAACAAACAAAAACCAAAAGCAAAACAAAACAAAAACTTCATGTGAAAAAACTTATGTCTGAATCTTTAAATCAGAATGCCAAATTCCACATCTGGCCTGTGAATTTTCAGGGCTATTAAATGTTGCACTGTCTTTTAGAGGACTGTGTTTGTAAGGCACTTCACTTCATGCAGTATTTTTTCCCCTTAATTCCTGAAATGTCATGGTTAAAGGTCTCCAGCCCTGACTGACTGAACTTTTTCTCACATGACTCAGTGGCTGAGGAAGAATTTAAACCCCTTATTTTCACATCAGACCTGAGCAAGAGGCACCCCCACACCCTAGCCTTTGACTGTAAAAGTAATTCTGTGGATGGGACGCTTTTTTTCCCACCCTGCATCCAGTAAATAAATGTGCTGGGGAATGAAGGTGCTTAGCCAAGGTTCCACATAACTCCTGAGGTCCTCAAGGTGTGGAATTGATGCCTGTGATCCCTCCAGCCACTGGAGGTAACTAAAAGCAGCTGGAACAAGGCATAAGGTACCCTGATAATGATTTTCTCCCTAGGAATGTCTCCTCCTTCAACCTAATTTGCCTTAAAGTGGGAATGGAGGCGGGAATCCTCATCAGAGGGAAATCCTCAGCTCTAGAAATTCCTGATTCTTCCCTAATCACTTCCACTGGATAAGATGCTGAGTGGTGTGAAAGGACCAGATCATTTTGCAGCTTGAAAGCCAAAGGCAGATTTGCCTCCTGTGAATTAAGGTTTACAGAAGTGTCTAGACCAACAGTCTCAGAGAAGATGCCATCACACAGCTACTTAACCAAATTTAATGTCAACCAAGACCTTTGAAAATCCAGAGTTTGCTTTACACACAATGTTTGTCTGTTTCCCAGGTTAGTATTTTCACTGGTTGATGGTTTATTACTATTAGGTTTGATGGAATTTAGGTTGAAGTGACTTTTTTTGAAGGTGATTTCTTTACTAATGGGTGAGTCAAATAGGTTTGTGGTAGGTCTTCTGCCAGAAGGGGCCTCACCAGCAAGCCTGATGCCTGTTCCTCGGGTCTGACTTGTGAGGAGCTCAATTTGATTTGTGAGGGCTGAGGGGTTCCCACAGGCTAATTCAGAGGAATTAGAGAAGGAATTATAGAGAAATCAGATCCCACTTTCTTTTATTTAAAGGGTACCTGGAGTGCCCCATAGGCTCGTCCCATTTTCTCCTTTAAAATGTTACTTTCATCCCTTATCTCCTTCCCACAAACTCATCCCCCAACTCATCATTAAATGCTGAATAATTCCAATACTCAGGCCTGAGGGAGGACAAACCTACATTTTCTTGGTGGTTTGAAGAGGACTCTGACAGTTCTTGAATCACCCCTGGTTATTCAGACATCCTGTTCCAGTGGTTTTTAATGCATTCACCCTCAGCTAGGGAAAAATGGGCAAGGTTGGAATTGCCACAGTATTTGTGAGCAGGTCAGGGAGGATCCTGGTTCTGCAACATTATCGTGTCAGATGTCACAGCAACACTGGCAGCTTCCTGGTTTGGTTATTGGGTTTTTCTTCCCCATGCAAAGAGAAGGAATGGGGGAGCTGCAGGCCACAGGGAGCTGCCAGCTTCTCTCAGTTGTGTATTTTGGTATTACAAAGGTGGCATTATTAAAGGCAGACAAAAAAAGCCTCTAAATCATGCAACCAAAGTGAACCCTAGGAGCTGAAAAACCCTTCCTTTGTGCACTCGGAAACCTTGCTATGACCTAGCTGGTGTCTGGACACAGAGGCTTTTCTGATGCATTTTGGCTGTAACTGAGACATGCTATCTCCATGAGCACTGAAAACTGGGAGTCAGGAACCATCCCCATTGTTGTTGCTAAACATTCTGACCTTGACAGGATAAAACCACCCAATCCAGCAAAGCATTGCTGGATTTGACAGATAAAAATTTAAATTATCACTGTTTTGGCTGGCATAAAATTTGATGATTCTGTTTACAGCAAAAATCTGGTACTGCAGAACTATTTGTTGTATCACTTATGCCTGCATATTCCTTTATTTGCTGAATATCCATGGGCATGTGGCAGCTAAATGCTGAATATTCATGCAAGGAACCTCACTGTTTGTACATGGCTTAAAGATATATTCAAATCAAACTGGTGCTATGTTATTTTGTGAAAGGAAACTGCACATTTAATTACAGGAGAGAAAGAAGGTATTTGACATGAAAATTATGTGTCTCCCAAATCCTGATATGCTTGTGTGTGTGTGTGTATCCACATATCTGTGTGTGTTTCCATATGCATACAAACACACACACACCCCTCAATAAAGTTATTTGATATAATCAGGAAAACAAGATTTTCCTGACAGGGCTATTTCTCAATACTCCTTCACCAACTTCTGTCTGTCCCTTACATGCTCTGTACTGCATCTGCAAGGAAATACATCCCTGTGGCAATCTCCAAGAGCAGCCTAATTCTGGTGGAAACAAAGGTGGTATTTCTGGGCCAACTCATTAATAAAAAGTACAAATTCAGAGCCAGCTGCTGTATCTCCAGGATCAGCCAGAACAGGAGTGATTTTGAGCCATTGTTTTATTCTTACAGGTTTAAATGCAAGAATTGGCTTAAATCCTGGTGTACACAAGAGCAGTTTCTGTGATTTTCAGCATTTTCCTCCAGTCTAGTGTTTTGGGTCAATACAAAACCTGTGATGCTGAAATTAACCTTCTGTTCTCTTCCCTGCTGCTTCTGCTTTTGCAGGCAGCAGCTGCAAACACCGAGGAAATTATATAACAGAAAAAAAATTTAGAAATAATATGTGGCCAAAGTAAAAGGAGTTCTGCTTGTGCTTTTCCACTGCCCTAAACGATTCCAGCACCAGGCAGCTGAGTCCCTGCCTCTTCAGCCTTTGGCTTCACAGGTAAAAAGTACAAAGAGCAAGTCAGTGCCAAATTCCTCGATGGCTTTTGTGGTGAGGGCAGCACTTCACCAGACTGAAACTGCCAGATTAATCTCACCTTGGCTAGACTTAGTATTTCCCATTTGTGCATAAAGAAATGCTAATGATTCCTGGAAGTTTTAGGCATTGTTATTTAAAGTTGTTTGAGAGACAAAGGGAAGGTATAGTTTGCACTTGGGGGAGGACCTGACCTTTGTTTGGAGCCTGGATGATTGATTGTAACAGGAAAGGAAAAGGTGAGGAGTGTTCTTGTAGCTCTTTGTGCAAAAGCTTAAGTGTGTTGTGGGAGCTTAACTCGCAGGCCTAAGCTAGAACCAGCTCGTGAGTCAATATTTCTGTTGACTCTTTTAGATGTGGATTACAATGCAAACAGATGGTGTGCTCAAAGGGTCTTTCATATGAACTGTGTTCAGGAGAACATGGAATTTAGTTTCAAAATGATCAGTTCACCTGCTCGTTATGGTACAGATGAACAATATCAGGGCTGCTGGTTTCTTCTGAGTTATTCCCTTTTATATCTTACACATGTTATTCTCACTTCGTTTAAGGATTAGTGTAAGACAATGACAAGGTTTGTTCAGCTGTTGTCCACCTTCCTAGAAATGATGATTCCTGACCAAGAGCAGGGAGAGGACAACCATTCATAGCTTTTTCTCTTGTCTTTTTTTTTTTTTTTTTCCAAGTTACACATCATGTCACCTTACCTGCAGCAGCTAGATAGTAAATGACATTTTATTTAGTAACAGCCGGCCTTAATTAATTGTAATTTGACAAAAGCTGTGTAAATACCTCTGTGCAAAGGAACAAGGCATTCAGACAAACAGAACAAGGGAAAATGAACACTTGAGTGACTAAGAGTGTTATCTCACACAAGGCAGGGACAAACCTTTTGTTGGTAGCTGAGTCAAAAACACGTGGAGACCTGAATGGCAGCTGGGGACACACTGGATGAAACCTCAGGTGCAGATAAAGACATTCCTGTAAGGGGCCTGAACTCAGAGTGACCCACAGGGATGGGTTGAGCAGCAGAAACTGCACACACAAAGCCTGACTCCAGCTGGAGGAGGCAGTATGAGCTGACCATAAGTTTTACAGAGGATGTTTCTGTGTAGAGGGGAGGTAAATTGGGCCAGATTAGCAACAGACACTCTTGAAGGGATGCAAGGCTTCGCTGTGCTTTTATTCATTATTAAAATAACAGATGGTTCTGTAAGGACTTAAGCATCTTTAAACCATTAATCTCAAAACTAGGATATCATGGCAGCACTAAAATTAAAATTTCAGACAGAAATCCTAAAACTCCCTTACTTTAGGGAACTGTGAGTCTAGCAGTAGGGATAAGCCATATGAGTAAGGCAGTGCAAAGGCAGCTCCTGCTCCTGTTGGCATTAGAGAAGATCCTGCCTGCTCCGTGAGGATCTCCTCTCCACAGCATGTCTCACCCAGGCCATGTGCTGTGTGCTCCAGGTTTGTGGATTTGCAGGGAATTTGCTCAAAGTTATGGTGTTTTCTTCAAAAGCTAAGGATGAGACCACTCCCAACACAGGGATAATACTGGGTAAGGACAGGCCAATATAGAAGCAGGTGGGTAAGGAATTTACTTAAAAAGAAGCCCCATTTTCTATATTTCCATTATTTTTCTTGATATTTGTTTCAAGTCGACTTGAGCACTGTTCCCAAAGTCTTGGGTTTTTTTACTCTGGCAAATGTAGAGCTGCTTTTTCTGAAGTATTGTCTGTTTTCCCTGAAGGTTTTCTTCTGACTCTGATTGCTTTTAAATGTCACTCTGTTGCTTTAGGCTGCTGGTAGGTGGTCTGAGCTGAATGGTTACCATTAGCTGGCTTATACCTACACTCATTTTCTGTGTCAGATCCTGACCTAGTAACCTTCTTCTCCAAATGCCAAAGGTGAGATTTAGTCTGAAATGACCTGGTTGTCTGGGCACAATTGCTGCTAGTCAGAACAAGAAATAATATTGGGAACTGAACTTTGACAGCACTTTAATACACCATATCTATTGGCAGACAGTTTCATCTGAGCCTTACTCTCTCCTTGAAACTGGAGATGGTTTTTTGCCAAACACACTGTTGCCATTGCAACTGTCCACAGTTTTTACAATTTTTATCTGTTGCAGTTTGCTTTATGACTTCATTTTGAGGCCATCTTGGTTTTTAGTCACCATCTCAGCCAATTCATTTTAGCAAATTAATATTCCTAGTAAATACTGTGAATACAGTGGGGAGTTCTAAAATGGTGAAAATAAACTTTTTAACTCATGCATAAACTGGTGATTCACTGAAAGTGTTATTTACATTTTCATTTGCCTTTAAGCTGAAGCTGGTTGCACAAAAACTCCTTCAGCCTTGTCACACACATATGATTTGCCTTGCCAACATTATTATCTTCACACACACAGGTTAATGCTTCAATTCAGTGCACATCTGAATAATGTGTAATAAGGTAGTGATTGCTGCAAACAATTTCATGCAGGCAATGTGCATGTAATGAAAGGTATGTTATCACTTGAAATCTAGTCAGGTAAGGATTAAAAATAGGCTTAAGTACTATCTGAAGTCTCTTTATTTTTCAAATGCTTTTATCTACTTTACTACGGTATGAAGGACTAATAGTAGAGGACACTGAGTACATAGAAATTGTGGTCCACTTTGCTTAGTGCCTACTCCAAAGCCACTTGAAACAGCAGGAGCCTTTGCATAGCAGACAAAGCAGAAAAAAAATCCTGTTTTTTTCCTTCAAACACTGATTTACAGGAACAGAAACGTTACTTCACATGCAAATGTTACTTCACATGGCTTTTAGTTTTCCTGCAGTTGGGCTATTTATAAAGTTTATTAAATTTATTATTGAAACAACACAATCTTCTTATTTTTCTCTTACCACATCTCAAAACATTCTAAAAGCTGAAGCCTCAATATTGAAGTGATCCAGGTAGAACCCAATTGTTCTATCTTGTGGAGGAGAGGAGAGGAGAGGGAAG
>VZRH01004709.1:30024-58537 GCA_013397555.1 Urocynchramus pylzowi | reverse complement strand
GGAAGGGAAGGGAAGGGAAGGGAAGGGAGTGAAAAGAAAGGAAAACAATCTAGATTCTGAAGGTATATAGATGTTTTAATTAATCTAATATATTAATAACTGCTGTAATTTTCTGATTTTTCCACCAATACAGAAAATATTGCAATATCCATTATTATGTTTGTTTGGCAATCGTTGTTTGGTTTTGAATTTGTTTTTCTTTTTTTCTGTTTCTTTGTTGTTTTTTGGGTTTGTTTCTGATTTCTGTTTGTTTGGTTGCTTTTTGTTTTTCCTTTTAACACTTCATCATCTACATCATTTTGTCATTTAATTGTATAAGAGAGTATGACTCAATGTTGTGAGGAATACCATGATTCATAATAATAATATGGTATTTATTTCTTAGCTTGTGATCTTCTTATCATAACACCTTACAAATACATTCTTTCTTTACATTTTCTTAGTTAAGTGTATGAACACCACCTGTGTTCAAAGAATAAATGTTTTGTTAAATAACCACAGAATAGTCACTAAGCAGAAACCAGCACTTGCTACAAATAACTCTGTAGGTGGATCTGACCTATCTTTATTTCTCTTATTCTTTAGAGAGAGAAAGAAGCATTTCAAGGGATGGCGTTTTGTGGGAAAGCCATAAATTAAGGTATTTTTTTTATTTCTGATGTTGCAGAATTTAACTTAATATAACTTATTGAGAGCTAATTTACATGAACATAAGACACAACTTTGCCTGCTCAATCAGGACCACCAAAATTATGTACAATATAAATAAGTAGCTCAGCAACTGCAACACAAAAAGGCCCTTAGAAATTTGAATTCCTTTCTGTTACCACAACCACAAAAGACTGTTCTAATGGGACATCCACAACTTATTTGGCCAAACTGTTCTAGTATTTCGCCACCCTCAGAGTAAAGAATTTCTTCTTAATATCTAATGAAAACCTTTCCTCTTTGAAGCCATTTGAAGTCAGTTTGAAGCCATTTCCTCTTGACCTATCACTCCATGACCAGTCTCTCTCCACCTCCCTTGAAGGTTCTCTCTAGGTACTAGAGTATATAGGTCTCTCCAGACCTATATATTATAAGGTCTTTCCAGAGTTTTCTCCAGGCTGAACAATCCCATCTCTCGCAGCCTATCTCCATAGCAGAGGTGTTCCAATCCTCTGAGCCTTTTCATGGCCTCCTCTGGATTTGTTCCATGAACAGGTCCATGATTCAGGTCTGGATTTGTTCCATGAACAGGTCCATGATCATATGTTGATTTTCTCCAGAGCTGGACATAGTGGTCCAGGTGGGTCTCTGTCCTGATGTCCTGAGTTTGCCTTAATTGAATTTTTTGGGAAGGAAAAAATGTCAACTACGGAAGTGATCATCTCTGTAGAAATATTAAAACTTCCTTTGTGCTGGACAGAATCAATTAGAGAAGCTGGACACACCTCTATAAACCATGTTTAAGAGAGGAGAAAACTGGGAAAAGTTGTCTTTTTATTTCCTGATTTGTGCAATGAGGGAGCCCCCCAATTCTACTGCCAGGAGGTCAGGGTGGGCCCTGCAGAGATTACATGACCATCTGCAGGCCCGGGTGAGATATTAACTTTTTAAGTGCACAGATGAAGCTTACAGACATCAATCCTCTCTCGAGTAAGAGAAAAGGATGAAGACACATAGAGAAAACAACACAGAGACACTGAGATCAGTGAAGAAAAAGTCAAATCCCAGATGGGAGGAAAATGAAGAGATGCAATTTTAGTTTTGAACTGAAATTCTTTTGTAAGGCCATGGTGATGGACGATGATACACTAAAATATTCCCGTAATTCATGGAAGCATGGGGGAATGGAATGTTCAAGCCACAGACATGAGCAAAGGCACCTGTGATGAAACAAACAGATGTTGAAATAGCGGTGATCCAATGAGAAGCTTGAACAGAGACAGATAAGAGTGATGAAGGCCCTTTGCCCCCAAAGAAGAAAAAGAAAACCTCTGTTCCTAGAAATGGATGAAGAAAAGTTTGGCTCTGTGCTAAAACAGCTCATTCCTAAAATTGCACCCCAATAAGCTGAGATGACCTGTGTTGGTAGTTGTGGGAAGACTACCAAACCTTGGAAGGGACTTCATGACTGCAGATTTCCGGGTTGCTGCTATTCATGAAAATTAAAGCCATGAGAGAACAGTTTGTTGTGGAAAAGTCTCATGGCATGGCAGGAGAGATTTCTCTCCCTAAGTGATCTGAAGAAAGACTACTTTAAGGGTGGTAAACTGAGTGAAAATACCAAACTTTGTCTCTTTATATTTTCAGTGGGGAAAAAAAAGAAGAGTTGGGGGGAAGATAAATGTTCTGAAAGTTTATTCTTATTTCTTATTATTTTTTCTTTTAGTTTTGTTAATAAAGCTTTCTTTAGACCCTTTAAAGTTTTGAGCCTACTTTTGCCCTTCTCCTAATCCTCATCTCACATGAAAAAATGAATAAATAATTCTAGTGGGTAGACCCACTACAGTCTCACAAAAGCAGAGCAGAGGGGCAGAATCCCCTCCCTTCCCTGCTGCTCCCAGGGCTCTGGATGCAGCCCAGGACACGTTTGGCTCTCTGGGCTGTGAGTGCCATGGCTGGGCCATGTGCAGCCTCTCACCCACAGCACCCCCAAGCCCTTCTCAGTAGGGCTGCTCTTAATCCATTCTCCATTCACCCTGTATTATCATCCTTTGTAAGTAATTGAATTGAATTTTATTCTAGCAGTACAGATTACAAGGGGGATTTTGCAGAAACTTACTTTGTGTTTTCATTTTCTTACATGTTTTCTGAGGGTGAGATTCTCCAGCAAGTACTAGCCCAGAATGTGCTAACCTAAATGACATCCTAACTGTCTGATAATAAATAATAGAATTATCTTTTTCAGACTTAAAAATCTATAAAACTGTGCTGCATTCAGGGATGAGCACATCCTTTCCTGAATTGGGGAAGATGGAGAGGAGGGAGCTAGGAAGTCAGTGCATGTAAAGTGCTGTGGGGGACAAAGTTGTGCTATTGAGTGGGATACAAGCCCAGTAATTGCACTGCAATAAATTAGTCCCTATTTTATTTGTTGCATAACCACAGAGTAGGTTTGGAAATATCACACTCATCTTATAGAAATGGCCTTGTTATTTTTGCTTAATAGTTTACTGTGGATCACACTGAAAGCTGTTTTTAAGAACTGATAATGATATCAATTCCATAGCATTATTTTATTTTTATATATTTTGGTATTATACAGTGTTCCCAGGCAGACCTAGAAACAGTATGAAAGTAAACAAGGCCTTAGCCTAAGTAATAAAACATCAGAAGGGAGCTGTTATAGCTGTGACTGGTGGGGCTCAGGAGCACAGATACCCTAGGTGAGGTTTTTCTGTTAGGGAAGCCAGTTTAGCCCTTTAAAATAGAAGTTCAGTGGCTGCCAGGCACAGATATTATTGATGTTCCCCTAAAATGAATAACTGTGTGACAAAATACTGCTTAGCCAGAGTAAGTGGTGGAGAACATGCTTTGAACTAAGCACAAGAGATAGAGACAGAGGAAGAGTGAGAACAATAAAGGTGACAAAGCTTGATCCAGACTTGTTATTACCTAGCCATCCTCACAGATCTGTTGTACAGGTCAGCAAATTAAAGTCCTTGAACAAAAAGGCAATTGGGGGGGACATTACTGTTATTGCTGTAATCAGTGCATGGTGACAACACAGGGACAACATAAATGTCATCCCTTCTAAGTTCACATTCACCCAAAAGTGCTGTTCTGGCACTTAGGGACTTCTGTATGTGTATAGGGAAGCAGCCAGACACATTTATGCTGGCAAAGACAGTGTGGGATTCCTGATTCATTACCACAGCTCTGGTGTTGGATGGCAGGTTTTGACTTTGCACTTCTGAAGTTACATGATAAGAATCTTATTTATTTCTAAGGGCCTGCAAAATATCTGATATATTGGTGGCATTGTCCAATAATGTTTTTGAAGACATTTCAATTTTGATTAATTGATTTCATTTTTTGTAAAATGTTGCCACTGAAGCAGTCAATGATAAGGCAGTGAATGACAACCTGGCATGCAGGCTGAGTGTAACCTTTATAAATGATGAACCAGGTGTACAAATATTTCTCAGTGTAATGGCAACTTCCATACAATTTAATTATAAAATATCTCATTGCTTATACTTCTTTTGCACCTTCCTAGGCACCTTTCATGGTCACAATTAGAGAGGGAATAGAGGCAAGGAGAATCCCTCATCTGAACCAGTCCAGCAAATTTCATGTTTTGTATTCTTCATATGAATATTTAAATAGTCAACACCCATGTGTGGTTCATTTCAGGTAAATGGCTAAACTCTTATGATTCCACTTGTAACATCCACCATGTGTTCGTGCGACCTTGTTGTGATGGTTGAATAGTCTGAGCTACAAAAATCCAGACATAAAATAAGAAAAAGCAAGCTGGCTTTCAGCTTTAATACACGTGAAGCCAAACAGAGCAGAGATAAGAGCTGTCACAAACACTTTGATATTGACATTTCTCACCATAAATCCATAGAAGACACATACTTCTGCCAGCACTAAGTACACCATTGGGTGTTAAAAAACATTCTTTGTTGCTACTTATTCTCAAATGGGACAGGGATGGGAAGAGGTGAAACACTTATATTTGTGCAAAAGCTATTTCCAAGCCTTGCTTATCTCAACTGTATCTGTTAAAATGTGAAAATGCCCTTGTTTATATTTGCAGCCCTCAAAAAACTCTAAATATTTGTGTTAGACCTTCTAAAGGAGAGATCTTTGCAAAAGCTTAGAAAGAATTGCTAATCAGTAGTTTGAAAGTCAAGGTCAGAATGCGCTTTGCTAAAAAGAGTGAGTGGCAAACCCAAATCTTCCTCAAGCAAAATGGTGCCATTTGGAATAATAATTATTACTGCTGCTGCATAATTTAAATTTTACACATTACTTTCAGATATAAATCTCCAACTGAGTGGATATAACTGGGGTTTTTTTTTTTCCTTTTTTTGAAAAACAGCTTTTAAAAACAACCTCTATGCAGCGTTGCACGCACATTAAAATCGTAATATTGTAAACTCTATACAAGAAACAGATATATGGGTGGGGTACAGAGGTATGGATAAAAGAGAAAAGTAAGTGTATCACATGAGAAATGTGGTGCCTTTGGGTAAACAGGAGCATGATTATTGTAGTATGTTTTATCACACCATTGGCTAAAATTTGTGCATGAGAGCCTAAGCAAAATGCAGACAGTATAGATAGAAAAAGAAGGGCACCTCGAAAACCAATGAAAAACTGAGGGTATTTACTAAAAAAAAAACCAAACAACAACAAAAAAAAAACAAACAACCACAAACACAAAAAAAAAAACCAACCAAAAAAAAACCAAAAAAAAAATAAAAACAAAGAACAAGCTCTTGCCTTCATGGAAACCAAAGAACATTGTTTCTCTTTAGGTTTTTCAATATAATCTTATTGATGTTTAACATCTTCAAGGGCCATGGGTAGTTCCTGGGTTAGTTACTGCTCTTTTTACTCTGGGACTGATCCAATTCAACTGTATGCAAGCTTGAACACAGACAGCTGTAAACAAATTCTTTTTTTTACACGTGTGCACTTACCATTGTGCACAGATACTCACTCAGAGATAGAAACAAGAGAAAAATAATTAAATTTATTGCATTTATTATGGGCAAATCATTCTGAGCAATGCTGAGACTGTAATATTTGTTCACCCAGATTTGATCCATCCATCTGTATCCAAATACATATATATATATATATATCTTTCAAAATATGTGTATGTATATATGTATATGTATGTATAAACATATACATAATACATAAAACAATATTTATATATATATGTATGTACATAGGGAGGAAAAGTAATAACAAAAGGTATAGAAACCACAATAAAACCTTATCTCACAGATTTCTTAGCTAATTTTCATATCCTTGGAAGACAAATGCATTTTTCTCTGTGAACGAGTATTAAAATGCATTGATCGCTCAGGAAGATACCTGATGACAACTTGAAATACAGATAAATTATAATTTCTTCTCTCATTAACAAACTATAAACTGTCAGCATCTATGGACACTAAATTTGTTATTAAACTTTTCCAAGATAGATGCTGCTAATAAGAAGATGTTTTTCTTACTGCTATTATCTACAGACAAGCTGATTTAGGGTTTTCTTTTCAGTGCTTCTGCTTTTCTCTAAGAATTAAATTTACAGTTAAAAAAAAAGCCTATTTCTATGGCTTTAAAATATGAATTTGATTAATGAGTGGTAACTGTATGAATAATACAAATCTGTAATTTATAAAACTAGTATTACAATTTTGTAGACTTGAGACAGAATTAAAACACCTCGTTTTTGGGGTTTTTTTTTACCTTTCCTTCTTAATAATAACAAAGGCTAGATATTAAAACAAAGGAACAGGAGCTCAGTGTGGTTATTGCAATATAATCATATTAAGAAGAATTAATATAACTTTTAGAGAAAAGAAAGCTTGAAGACATTTACTCTACTCTTTCACTTTGGAAAATTGCTCACATATTTATTTATATGAGTGATTACTTCAAACAATAATGATGTCCAGCCTTACTCTTAGACTTGAACAATCTTTTTTTGAAAGTAAATCAAGAACAATACTGATAAAGTAGTAATGTGCTCAGGGCTAATGCTTCTCTCTACCTTCTTAGGGATTCAGTAGTCACTGAGTTATTTCACAAATCAGTGGAAAGGCAAACCTCTTATCTTGACAGGGAAAAAAATATGTTAGATCAAAGAGTATTTCTACTTGTGTGGCTCTTCTCTATGATAATAGCCAAAAGTCCAACTTCATTCCAAATGTCATTCTCAAAAAGAGTATGTAGTTTAGTATTGACAAACCAAGGGGCTATGAAAAAATATGTTTATATATGTGTGTGTTGTGTATATTTTCACTCCAGGTGGATTGAACTAAATGACTTTTAAAGGTCCCTTCCAAATTATTCTATGATTCTATGACTCCATGTTATACAGTAACTGTGCTGGGCAAATGCTGAACTTTGTGTTCTGTAAGACTAGAGCCAGAAATTTGCCACCTTTCTTTTAACTCGAGTTAGGATCCTGCTTAGGATCCTAAAACACTGAAGTGAAAGGATATGTCACAGAACCAGATTTCTGAAAAAACACATTATTTTGATTATGGGAAAATTTTTCTTTATCTTTTTCTCCCTCTCTCATCCTTCATTGTCAATGAGCATTGTAAACTAATGATACTTTGTCTCATTTTCTGACCCTATAAGGATTTGGCACAGCATGTTTAATGAATATTTTGCTTGATGCAAAATTCAAAGCTTCATGTATTAAGATTATTGGATCAGGACAACACAGTCCAATAAATCAGGTTGTTGTGTTTTAGCAGAACCTAGCTTATGCTTAAGCATTAAATGGGCCTCTTTTTTTTGTTTGTTTTTGGAAAGCTAGCAAAAAAAAAAACTTTATCTAGAAGATTTCAGAACTTCTATGTTCTTTTTTTTAGTGTCATAATGTCATCTTTAATCAAGTTACTAGTTCCATATGATATCACAAGGCTCAATTCTTTCTGTTATAAGAGGGACTGGAAGAGAAAAAAACAAGGTACAAGTGTGCCTGTGAGTATGAGCATCTATGACTTCATGTTTGTTGAAGTCTCAGGGAAAGAGAGAGAGCAAAAGAATGAAAGAAGGAGGGAGAGAGATTTAATGAAAATTTTGGATTACAACAATATTTCTCAATAATAAGTCCACCCCTCAAAGCAAATTACATTTCTTTTGCAGCTGTGAAAGGCTTAGTATTAGTTCTGACACTTTAAAACATGCCCACATGGCTGTGCCACGTTCAAGCTGCCAGCTTTGTAACAGCTTCAAAGCCAAAGCAGGAGTATAAGACTTAAAGACAGAAGTCTAATTTTTGAGCACAGGATCAGTAAAGCATGTAGACAAAATCCTGGAAATTAAAATGGGTTAGAGCTTAAATAAATATATTCTATCCCTCACCATGCCTTCCCTCTTACTTTTATTCTTTGCTGTAAATATTATCTGGAATTTCCTGGCCCTGAAGTCCTGGCAAAATCCACTTGGCTGGGGTGAAGAACATGTAAAAATATTATTTGCACTTGGGACAGTAGCAGACAATGCATGAGATTTGGGGGTTGAGAATTTTGAATATCTCTCTCTCATCTTATTTATCCAGGTTATAATCTTAATTGCCACACTCTCAACAGACCTAAAGCTAAAAAAAAAAAAAAAGGGAGCACTGTATATAAAATCATTAAATTATATGTTTTCTTAATTGTGAGAGGGTGCAATATCTATCTTCCTCAGCACCTGTCAACATAGCTTGAAGTAGGTAAATTTGATTGTTTCTATTTCACAGATTAAAAAAAAAATTAATAAAAAGAATAAGGAAGAGTAAGGTTCTGTTATTCAAAGCAGCTTGGTGAATTCTGCTTGGCAACAAAAATGTCATTTTTAATGTTGAGGTTGACTTTGTTGCTTTGGAGAGAGAACTGAAAAATTTTCTAC
Source organism: Urocynchramus pylzowi (assembly GCA_013397555.1). Lineage (NCBI taxonomy): Eukaryota > Metazoa > Chordata > Aves > Passeriformes > Fringillidae > Urocynchramus > Urocynchramus pylzowi. The sequence goes on along the minus strand of VZRH01004709.1, from coordinate 49,960 downwards.
AGTTAGATTGGTATTCATAGCACCCAAGATGCCCAGGACCTATCAAACAACAATCTTTGAAACTCAGTGTTCTTCACAAAACTGCTGGGTTTTCAACTACAGCTCAACAGGTCTGTACAATCCAAAGTAACTCTCTGTGGCTCTGGGTATAATTTCCAGATTCTTCCTGTGAAGAACCTTTTACAAGACTCTATTACAAGTATTAAAGTTGAAGAAGTTGTAATCTNTTTATGGTGGTTTTTTTTTTTTTATTTTTTTTTTTTTTTTTTTTTTTGCTGCAAACATCTTGTGATGTGTACTGATTCATCACAACAAATAAAACAAAAAGTAAAGGATTTCTTAATTATATGGTAAATTTTAAAAATGGGTATGTCCCGCACAGTCTTTTTATATGCAATCCAATCAATGTAACTGAAAAATCATAAGGTCCTTTTCTAATCACCTTTATTTTTTTTTTTTTGCCTTCCCCCCCTCCCCCGGCCAGAGAAGTAGTATGAAGTTAAGAGAGGAAATGAAACAGATCAGATTTTGTCTTTAATTTCTTCTAATTTGGGGAGCTTTTATTTAATTCCTGTATAAAGATTATTTAAAAGGATTTAGTGCTAGGTTTCATCTCTTCTAACCCCAGATATGTTTTAATTTCATGTCTATGTCTGAGCCAGTTTGAAACTCTGTCTATAGTCAAGAGAAAGAGGCATGACTAGTGGCAGCACATCTATTGTCTCTCTTACAATGGAATGAATGGTGTCCAGATGTCACCCATTTTCCTATATTAATCTCAAAAAACTGATGACCACCATCAGATCCAGACTCAGAAGGTTAGATTGAGGCAGATGAATCACATCCTTAGTTATTCTTTGAAAGGAGCTGAGAACTTTTAATTCTAAATGCAGGGGGTTTTTTTGGAAAATATTTAACCAGGTCTTTTTAACCTACATTCATGTGAAATCTTGTGTTATTTTTTCCCCCCTCATACAGCCTTCTTAGGCAATGGATCTAAAGTTGTCAAGTAGGAGAAATCAGTTTGTTTCATTCCAAAATGTTTCTTTTAACACCCCAAATTCTTTCTTATCTCATAATCATACACTGAATGAAATGTTGAATTTGACTCCTCAACTGAGTATGCCCTTCCTAGCAGCCCTCATTTGTTGTACAGCTACATCTCTGTGAGAACCAGTATCTTCATTAGGCTCACTTCCATTCTACCTATATCAGCTTGCTTAGATCACAGTTTCACATAGATAGTGACTTTTCTGGCTATGAAGGGTTTGTGTTTAGCAAGTTGATGTTCTGTAGTAGATGAAATTCCTGATCTCACGTTGCACAAAACAAGGACAAACAGCTTCAAAATGTTCCATTGTGTGTGACAGCTGCAGTGTCATCTTCATTTTTAGTCCATTCTTGCAGCACTCAGATGCCTCTTAATAGGTAATGCTACATGATTGCAGGCAGATACTCCAATTCTAGGAAGAGTGGTAAGGGCTGCAAATAAGAGCAAAAAATAGAAAATACTCTTGATGCTTTATGATCTTTTCACACACAGGAAATCAAGAAATGCCAGTTGAAAATTGTCTCGACAAACGTGAGAAACGGGAGAGGAAAACTCACTCTCTGCAGTCATAACACTGCATTACATCTTTTCCTAAGAGTTTGCTAAATACTTCACAGCTATGAATTACTCTGTCTTTGACTCACATCTGTCTGGTTAGTGAGTTTGACTGAAGGCAAGCGAGCTGATGCAGAGGAGGTTGGGTTACTTGCTGAAAGGGTCAGTATGGGAGTGCTGAGAAGGCTAAAATGTAAACCTCCAATGCCTTAGGCTGGTGAAATGCACTGCTTTTCATGACTTATTCTTGTATGCTTCTGTCTCTTCATGCAGTGAGAGAATAACCCCAAAATCAGTAAGTTTAGCACAACAATAGCAATTTAGTGAATTAAACCCCAGGATCAGTAACATGCAGACCTAGTGGAAAGCATCCCTGCCATGGCAGGGGGCTTGGAACTAGATGATCTTTAAGGTCCCCTCCAACCCAAAGGGTTCTTTGATGATTCTATTATTTAGAATGGGCCTAGCCCCTCTGAATACCCTTTTTCCTTTGCATAAAGACAACACTGTTTGGCCAAGCTGCATTTCAAACCACCCACAAGTCAAAACTGGGAAAATTTCTTCACTCACTTCTTGTGTTATCAGCTGTTCCCTTATCTGTGTAACAGAAACACATTGTGCCTACTTAGACCTAGTGCTGCAGAAGTCAGAAAGAAGCAATAATTTTCACAGGAAGAGTGACTAGCCAGTGGAGCAACTTACTTAGGATTTTTGTAGATTCGCTAATGCTAGACATGTTTAAACCAAAATATTCTAAGAGATATTCAAAGAGAATGAATTCAGGGAAATCCTGTGACTTCTGTTAAGAGGGAGGTCAGATGAGATGTTCACAATGGTCCCTTCTGGCTTCATAATCTATGAAGCTACAAAGCTATATGAACCTCTTTCAAGAAATAAAGATGATGGTAACTGTCTATAAATACTTGATAACATGAAATTGCTGGAGGAACTATTTAAGGTGGCTAATGATGGTATTATAGGGAATAATGTCTTCAAACTGAAAAGACCAAGGTAGAATATTTAAGAAAGAGAGTATTTTCTAGAAGTAAGGTCAATTGCACGGTGGAGTAATTTGCAAAATTGAGTTCTATAAAAAGATGTGCAAGAAGAGAGTGAATAAAGCATGTGATTAGTCTATAGTTTGTTTTAAAGATGGATAATTCAAAACTGTTTTTCAGAAACTCCATCACTGTGTTATTTAATGATTTTAGAAAAGAGGTGTATTTGCTTGCTTGCTCTTTTTTTTTTTTGGTTTTGTTTTGGGGTTTTTTGGGGGTTTTTTTGTTTGGTTTTTGTTTTGGTTTGGTTTTTCTTTTTGTTTTTGCTTCTGTTTTTTTTTAGAATTGATTAAGAAATGGTTTACTGGTTAATGTTTTCTCATCTGAACACAAAACTTCAGGCAGTAATTTTTCCACCTGATATAAGACAGATTTAAAGAGGGAAATAGCTGTAGTCCATGAAAAAAGCTTTCCCTGTCTGAATTTGTTGGTTTGTTGCTCAAAAATGAAAATATTTCCCTTGGAGACAAATACTTAACAACAGTCAAGCATACATCCTTCCACCTCAGTGCAAACTGGCTCCAAGAGACAAAGTTGCGAATATAGAAAGGGCTGACATTTTTTGCTGCTGTGGTCATGTTTCCTTCAGTTCTCCTCAGCTTTTTTTGCACACTGAGGTGGTTTGTCAGAGCTTTGCACACATTCTGTGTCTAAAGGAGCCTCATTACTGGTCTGTGCAGAGACAAGCGAGGTGGAGAAGGATGACAAGGTTTGCATTAATTGCACAGCTATCTGTTGTTCCAGGGGCCATTCAAGCATATAATAACTTAAGTAGAGTTTCAGTGAGTTGGAAGTTCTTGCTTTTCAGAATATTTTGGCAAGCTGATTTCTTATTATAGCACAGTTGGTATTTTTTTTAAAGTCTTGACAGAAAGCTGTAGGTGGCCACATAGCTTTTGTCCTGATAGCAATACATTTTGCAAGATTCCATTAGCCAGAAATAAAAAAAAAAAAATACTGGTAAAACTGGATTTTATTATATTTAAGTTCTTGACAGAGGTAATCTCAGACAGCATGGTTGAGATGTGAATTTACCTGCAAGTGCTCATGAAGCATGGGGATAGCTAGTATTTGCTTTGGGCTATAGAATAGGCACTCTGGTAACAGGAAGGTTCATCTCACTAATCACATTCAGATTCTTCTAAGTCTGCTTAGAAGGTCATGAGTATCTCATGACCTTAATCACCAAAATTCACCATGACCTCAAGCTAACTTTCAGTGAATTTGGTGACGTTAGGCTGAGATCTGCATAATTTTTATTTTTCCTCATTGTCTGTAAAGGAAATTTTTCCCAAGTTGCTCAAAGGTTAGAATTTTTTTGTGTTTGTGTTTCTATTTCAAAATATCTTTGATTTTAAATCAAATTTGTTACTTCTGCAGCTTTAAAAGTTAAATGAATTGATGGAATAAACCAGAAAAATTTAGCAAGGAAATTCAGTGCAAGGTGAGAGTTATGTTAAGTTTAGATTAAATTAAGCTGTAAGAACATCTGGGAAGATAGTGTTTCCTAAAAAATTTGGAATTTTGGAGACTAGATTCTTGTGCAAAATCACTAAAAAGGTAATTCTATTTCTCATTGCTTTGGCATTTTCAGACCTAGTCACAAGACTAAATAGCTCCCCTGTCTATTTCAAACTTCAAATGTATCTGTACTTGAACTTTAATTGAACTTGCAACCAGAATGGACTTTAGCAATTGTGTTTCTTTCAGTAGGACTATCCAGAGAAAGAAAAACATACAAAAATATCAACATGGGAAAATAAGGAAGGCAAGATGTTTGGGTTTAAATACTTTAAAAAAATCTGTCCATTTGAAAATGTTTGTTAAAGCATGGACATTTTTAAATTTTAAACTACAGCTTGGCCACTTTGCCTCAGTCTCTTTTAGCACCAAGCTGGTAAAGTTTAAGTGTGCTGAAATTTCTTTTTACCAGTCATTCTCCTCTTCTAGAGGACCATGCCACTGTGCCTCAGGTTAAAGCAACCTTAAGATCCTTCTGGCTTTTGTAGGTGGCATATCTCAGCCCATACAGAGCTATAACACAATCACTATTACCCTCTTGGATATCTAAAATTAGAGATTAGGGCACAACCTTTTAAAGTTGTATTTGCAGGTTTTAGTCTGGTTTAGTCTTTGTCATCTGCCATACACAATCAAACATATGAAGGAAATTTTCACTGCCATGTTTCAATCAGGCATACTATGAAATGCACTTCCCACCACACGGTTTCCCATGTAAGTTAAAATGCACAAAATTATACTTTTAAGATTTAAAAGCAGTTGATTATAATTTACATCTCATTAGTATAACAAAAAAAGGTATCTATTACCAAATGTAAAATTAAATGATCATTGAGATAATTAGCCAGTTTGTTGTTCTCATTGAGTTTATTGTTTCAATTGTGTCTGTGCCAATTAGCAAAGACCTTAATTTGTACAGAAATCAATGAATTGTTTTGTTGTTGTTTCATTGGTGTTGTGATAATATATTCACATATTTAAATTTTTTCAGTATAAAAGACTATAGTGAGAATTTACTTCAGGCATTGCCAGAAAAACATAGTACCTGATCTCAAATACATCAAAGATCCAAATTGCTGCTTAAACAAATATTCATGGCCAAAATTTGGTAGAAAATTTCATTTGCTTGGCAGCCCTCATCCTGAGCCATTTTGAAAACAGAATATATATGTCTCATGCTTGAATCATAAGAATACTGGGAAAGTGAATTTTTTGGATATAAGTTTAAATGTTATACCATCTAATGTACAGTTAGTTTGTTACATATGTATCCTTCTTGTGTTTCTTCAAGAATAAGAGAAGTGTTTTGGTTTAAAAAAAACTCTCTTGTCAAGGCCAATACCTAAAAAAAAAACAAAGAGGTTTTGATTTGGTGGGGTGAGTCAACTTTTAGCTGTGTAACTTTTAACTGTCTTTATGATAACTCATAATTTTTTGTGTAGATTGATCAGGTCAAGATTTATCTCACCTGTCTTTAGCTAAATATTCCATACATTTATATCTGAAGTTTCTTTATTATATAAAAAAAAAAAAAAAGGATAAAAAAAAGTGGAAGAAAAGGACCTAGTATATGAACTCTAATATATTATAGTGACTGCTTTATGATGTTAGGTATAACCCTTAAAATGGACTGTTTTCCTCCAAGGATTATAAGGGATTATTAGAAACATGAGATTTTATGAAGATATCTACATGGTAAACATCTACCTTTGAACAAAGAAAGTACATCCTCAGAGTCTGTACAAAATGCACAGAAATACTCATGTCAGTTCCTGTACCTCTCCCCTGGTAGGACAAAGACTATGGAGGAAAGCAGTGAAAAAAGTCAGAAGACCTTCAGTTTGCTTTTAGAAAAGGAAGTAAATTAAGTTTACCTATCTGATTACGAGAGAAGAAATTTACTAATTGCTGAGGCATGGTAGTTAAAGAGTCTTTCCCTCTTCCTTATTTGTAAAAGTAATCATAAATAACTATTTTATTTTTTTCCTGTGCTCTGATAAATTCCTATTTTAGTCAGAGTGGCTTCTTGCTTTCCCTGTATAGCTATTGTGTAAAAATATCTGAGGACTATATCCTAATGATTTCACTAAACCCCTCAACCCTCTCTGGGGTAGCCAGGGTTATTTTCTGTGTACACAATGATTGCCATTACACCCACTGTTCATTCCAAAAGGCTGAACAAGGTAAAAAGAAGAAGTCAAACAAGCAAACAAATAAATAAATAATACTGTGACACAAACACACACCCCAAAGCTGGATCATACAAGCTACAATAATTCATAAACAGGAGGAAAGGGATAAAAAACAACAACAACAAAACACAATTCCCTAAACAGCTGGCACATAAAACAGCCCAGAGGCAATCTCTCTTGTAACACACCAGACAAACCTATAGGTATTTATGAGCAAAACAATTCAGTGTACTTTCCCTAATCCTCCTGACTCCTCCCTCCCCTGACAAAAAAAAAAAAAAAGTCTGTGGTGTTTATCACAGGAAAGCTGGTACTTTGCCTTGCACTCATATAGCCCTTGNAAAAAAAAAAAAAAAGTCTGTGGTGTTTATCACAGGAAAGCTGGTACTTTGCCTTGTCACTCATATAGCCCTTGGGTATGTACAGCTTTAAATAAGGCCAGGTATGCTTCCCTTTGATATTTTGTAGGGATAGGGCAATAAGGGGCTAAAGAGACAGGCAATGACAAAATGACCTGTCAGAACAAAACATGGGTCTAGGTGCAGTTCAATTGTCTCATACTAATATAAAAAAAATCAGCTTAAGGGTCACACGCTAAAAAAAAAAAAAAAATACTTATTTCCACCCATAATAAAGAAAACCTAATGTAGCTAGGTGATTTTGCTATAGTCATTAGCTAAGGAATATTCCACTTTTGGTGCTCTATATGAAACTGATAAATGCCACTCAAAGCTGTATATTTTTATCTGATGGGCTTTCTTGTTGAGCCCTTTCTTGTGAGGGTGCTTCAGTATACCCTGGAAAGTTCCTAATCCAGCATTATGGGGTTTGTGTGGCAAGGTTTTAGTAGTGAGGGGTTGCGGGGGTGGCTTCTCTGAGAAGCTGCCAGAAGTTTCTGAATGTCTGATCAAGCCAAGATGGGCCCACCACTGGCCAAGGCTGAGCCCATCAGCAGTGTAAGCAGCACCTCTGGCATGAGAATGGGAGACAACAACATGGGAGAATAAAATTGGAGAGAAGAATGAAACTGCACAAGAGCCCTGCACACAGCCAGGGCAGTGCAGAGGGAAGGGCAGGAGCTGCTCCAGGCTCTGGAGCTCAGATTCCCCTGCAGCCCCTGGAGCAGCCCAGGCTGAGGCAGCTGAGCCCCTGCAGCCCAGGGAGGGCAGGGGGGAGCAGAGATCCACCTGCAGCCCCTGGGGAGCCCAGGCTGGAGCAGGGGGGTGCCCAAAGGAGGCTGAGACCCCATGGGAAGCCTGTGCTGGAGCAGGATCCTGTAGCCCCTTGAGAAGAGCCCTCACTGGAGCAGGGGAAGAGTTGGAGTAATTCTCCTGCTTCAGAGGAAGGAGTGGCAGAGACCACATGCAGTGAACTGACCACAATCCATGTTTCCTTTCCTCCTCCACAACTGCTTCAGGGAAGATGGGAGAGGAAATTGGAAGTGAAAGATGGAACTGGGAAGGCCAGAAATAAATGCAAAATGTTTTATCTGGCCATAAAATAACTGCCACAGTGCCTAGGAAGTTATTTTTGAAAAGAAGAAGAAAAACTAGTCTGAAAATTAGTCCTGGAAAGGTTACATAGCCCTCGAGGATATTACACCTTAGAGAAAACTGAATCTTACCAACTTAGTGACTGAAACAATTTCCTCTGAAGAGTAGTGCAATAGAAAAGAATGAAATCAAGGAAAATTTGCACTGGTATCATGATTTGAAAACAGGTGAACATCCCATGTTATTAATATTATTTATCAGGTCTTAATAAGTATATATAAAAGCCTCTGGATATAAATCACAAGATCATTGATCTCAGAAGGGATCTCTTGTGATTATATAGTCCAGCTTGTCTTCTCAAATAGGATCATCCAGAACAGGTAGTGCAATAGAAAAGAATGAAATCAAGGAAAATTTGCACTGGTATCATGATTTGAAAACAGGTGAACATCCCATGTTATTAATATTATTTATCAGGTCTTAATAAGTATATATAAAAGCCTCTGGATATAAATCACAAGATCATTGATCTCAGAAGGGATCTCTTGTGATTATATAGTCCAGCTTGTCTTCTCAAATAGGATCATCCAGAACAGGTTGCTTTAGAGTACATTATGATTGCTGTGTTGACAAATCTTGATATCGGGAAATTTTGCGTGAGAACATTCACCAACTCCATCCCTTTGACCACACGCTTACAGAAGAATGGTTCTGCCTGGAAGAACTGACAGTGATCATTTCAACCACATAATGCCAAAAGAGGGTACAGAATTATCCCAGCCTTAGATGAGAAACTTGGAGAGGAGGAAGTAAGCATCTGAGAAAGCACTGACAGTAAAAAGTTTGAAATTTGGCTCTTCATCTCTGTTTCTCTACCATGAATTTCCATCAGCTACTAATTTTCACTGTGGCAATTGTGATACAGGAAATAGTGATTATTGGGAAAATGTTGTAAAATTACTGAGACTGTGTTATTCATTATGTAATTAGAATTGTTCATCCAGCTTCACAATTAATTACTCCACATGCTTAGATGAAATTATTTAATATTATTGCAGTGCATCAAGGACTAACAGGGCTTTTGCTGTGTTAGGCACCATACACCAATCTGCAAGATGAAAATCCTCGCATCAGAGAGTTAGTAGCCTAAATAGTGGGGAAAGGTAAAGGACTGAAGGGTAGCCAAGGGCATGGGAAGATGAAATGACATGCCCAAGGCCATATAACAGTTCAGAAGTGCAATTGGCAGTAGAAATCACAATGCCATCAACAAGGCCATCTCTATGTTACACAGGCTTTTGTATGGAAATCTATTTAAACTCAAATTCTCACAAACTTTTGCAAGTCTATCTAATGTACACTTTGCTAATTACAAGTAAAAATTACTCTATTGGACAAGAAGACAATGAATTTCCAGATGATTGTAGAAAATAACTCTGGCATCAAAACTTTGAAATTAATTAAAGGTGAAAATGACCAAACTATTAGGAGAGAAACATTACTTGGTGATCTGTGTTTACAGTAACATGACAGATATAATTGAGCTCAGAATATTTTTCCTGTATAGGAAATAAGAAATTAACTTTTTTTTTTTTTCAAAGAATATTCCTTATGATACATGTTGGTCTTGGACTCTCACAGGATCACTTTTTTGTGATATATAACTTAATTACGAAAGTAATTGATCTTTGACCTAAATCTCAACAAAATAAGTAGCTAGGTGAGTACTGAGGTTGCAGTTAATATATTAAAGAACATTTTCATCCAGCTAGTACATGTCATACAATTTTACTCAACTCTGTATTTTTACTCATTTTCTCTAATGTTGTGCTAGTAAAAAAAAAAAAAAAATGCAGGGAAAAAAGCAAATCCAAAACCTATCACAATAGCTGTGAAACACCTGTTAATATGCAAAGTGCACAAAATTGAGTGTATGCTATGCTCCTACACATGATTACACACCAGCTTCGACAAATCTGTGAGATGTCTTGTGAAAGAAATTCAAAAGTTAAAGCAAAATGTTAGAAGTTACCTGCAATACTTCTGCTTGGGGCAGTAGCTCCATTGGAATATGCTTCACCCAAGGCCACTGAAGATTATTTCTTACTGATGGGTGAATTGCTTGGTCCATTAGAAAAGATGATTCTCCCTTCTTTTAAGACTGATGAGTAAATCAGTAGAAGGCTTTTGCTTTTGTATTCATGCCTATGAGGAAGAATTGGAAAAAGAATATCACAGAATATTTGTTGAACCAATTATTCTTGAATAATCCAATTTCTTGTTTACTATTGAGAACTCTAATTTTAAGAAGTATTTTAAAAAATGTGGTAATTTTAATATTTTTCTAAATATGTAGTCTGATAATGATGGCCCATTTTTTCAAAGTACTGTGTTTTACATAATATACTGGGTAATGTGTACTGAAACATAATTATGAGACTATAATATTGCAAAATAAAATCTCTATTAAAAACGTCAGTGGAGGAAATACAATCTGGAGATTAAAATTAAGCTGATGAAGAGGTAAATTCAATAGAATTGTAGCAAATAGGATGCGTGTGACTGTAAGCAAGTTACAGAATATTGTAGTGGCTGAGTTCAGAGTCTTCAAGAAACTAGTTAATACTTCATTGTTTTGTTTTACTTATGTTTTCTTCTCACCTGGACATGAAAGGAAGTTCATATTACAGCCTATACACATACTGCCAGGAAAAATAAAACATCTACATATAAAGGAAATACTCTTGAAGTTCAGACACCTGGATAGGAAACACACTCCTTGAGACTGTGCTAAACCTCCAACTACAGTGTCTCTGTGGGCAATTTAATTATCTCTCACTGATTGGAAATAAAATAAACTTACAGGGTAAATCCTGCTTTTAAATGTTTAACCAAATCAAATTTTGGAAAGAAATGTTATGGGTATCCAACATTAGAACTCTTGTACTGTCCAGTCAATAACCATACCATGAATTTTTATACCCAAAGTAGTTCTCTTTTCTCCTTTGTAGTATAAAGGAACTGTTATGCCCAGAGAAAGATTTCCTGAGTATTGTGCTTCAACAGATGCACAAATACATTAAATGAATCATCCTCTGTTGATATCATACTGTTGACTAAAGAGGAATATATATGAGATATTTTAAAGAACTAATAGAGAAACAGAGGAAGCACACTCTCAAAGTGCTTGGTCTTTTACCCTAATTGAAATGGGAAATTTGATATCTTTCCTGTAGAAAAGTTGCATCAAATTAACATCCACTGAGGAAACCCCAGTCCTTCATCTGATTTTTGGTACCATCTCTCTGGAATCATGAATCTCTTGGTGTCAGGAAAGGAAGAGTCTGCACTTCAAACCCCCAAGAGGATGGATGTCGGTGTTCTGCAGTCCAGAATGGGGCAAGAAAGTGTCAAGCTTTCACACTTGTCAGTGTTTCTAAATTATGCTCTGCCTTTGTTCTAACAATGATCATTGTCATGGAGAGCTACTGTTAGTCCTTTTCTGTGAAGATTCCCTTTTTCTATTTGTTGTATATGAAAGGATAAGCAGTGTATGAGAGCTTCTGATTCGTAAAATTACTTTGTTTAGTGCTAGTCAGTATGTAAGAAATAACATTTAGCAAGGAAAGTGATAAATACACAGACACACAGAGTTAACAAAAAACATAACAGTGTTGACAGGAATGAAGACCTGAGCTCTTTAGACACTGGCTGAAGTCCACTAACAAAACTACTCAGGCATAATTCAGAGAGGGTCAGCCTAAAAAGGGAGTTTCCTGACATGACTATAGTGAGACATCATAAAGGGGATTATGGAACTGTGGAAAACTTGTCATGTGATCATTTGGTGAAGCGCCAAACGTGGAGGAAGAGGAGGGGTGGGAGGAGAGGCAGGAAAATAGAAAGCAGGGCAGATAAAAGACGCAGCTATATTCCAGAAAACTGCCAGACTGTGTTCTTGCCTGATGGAACCCTGTGCCTAATCACAGCAGTCTGCCTTACCTTTTTAATAAATAAAGAAAAGTCTTGCCTTTTTGATCTTGTGCTGTTTTTCTTTTTTTCTGTCATACGTGTGTATGCGGCAAGACCTAAGTGACAGCGACTGAGGGTCTAGGTGTCCATAGGTCTAGGAGTCAATATCCAGAGAGACAGATGTACAAGAGAGATTTTGTTAACTTGGAAATGAACCAGTGGCCACAGGGCTCATGGCTTTATGTGTCAACACTTCTGTATCTGTATTATGTTTGGTATGTCAGAATGTGCACCAGAGATCACACTGCTATTTGAGGAAAAGTGAATATGACTATTTGGGAAACTAGAGATTGAGAGGGGCTGTGTGAACTTCAGTCCTGTGCCTGTGGAATATTCCCTCAGCCTTGCTGCTGATGAAACCCAAAAAGGGAAACATCAGTAATGGCATCTATGGGGTAGGGAGTGAGAGACTTTCAAGTTCTGAAAGTGTAGGATAAGTATGCAGCATCCAGGAGTCACTTGATGTGCTGGCTTTCTCACATCCTTAAGCTTGGAGGCAATACAAGCTCTCCCTGAAACTTTATTACATTTCAGAGGCCAAAAATATGAGGATAATATTATTTTTTTCAAATGTTTCATTTTTTATCGTTTATTTCTGTATTAATCTGTGTGTCTTCATGTGTTCTATAAACCTCAGCTCCTTCCCTCCTTCTGAGTTCATTGGCAAAAGCAAAAAGCAAAGAGACTCCTAGAAATATATATATATGTGTGTGTGTGTATATATATATATATATATATATACATATGCACACACATAAATAAAGAAGATTTTTTTTTTCTCACTCAGTGGCCTAAGAATCAGAAATTTACAGAAAAGTAACACAACTTCAAGAGAAAGACAAAAAATACCCATCTTCTCAGCACTCCCCTTTCCTGTTCCCTTCACACCCCTTTCGGTGCATCTTCCAGTTTTAGGCTTGAAAATGAATCTGAATTCCCCACAGTTTCAGACATTTGCATTTTAAATAAAGTATAAAAAATTCTATTTTGGGAGGAAAATGATCATAATTTTTGTCAGATTTCCAGGCCTGCTCTCTTATCTGATAGCAGTTTCAACCAAGCAACTGGTTGTGCACTGGGTGATAAAATGTCTCTATCAAGACAGAGGTATAGCTAAATAGTCTCAAAAGCTTCTCAAGGCAATCAGGAGGACTTTTATACAAAATGAGAAACTAAAGGCTGAATGAGCATGGACTAGAGGTTTTTCAGTCCTCTGGTTTGGACTTGTAGTATCTAAATCCTGTCTAGGTGTCAATTTAGGAGCCTAAGTCACCCTGAGACTAAGCTTTGAGTCCAAGGCTTCATCTAATTCTTGCTTATATCCCTTATCCAGGCCTTTTAGTGCTAGTTATCACCCTTGATAGAAGGCTCAGGAAAGAGAGTTAGCACAAGCTCTTGGGATTTATGCAATTATTTTGGTTTGTGTGAAGTAGCATTGGCTAGATATATTATCTTAGCCTGAAAAACAAAAAACAGCATGGAAAACACCATAGACTTACTATATCTGCCTATCAGGGTTTAACCCCAGCCAGCAGCTCAGTCCCACAGGACCATTTGCTCACCTTCCCCTACTGGGATCAGGGAGAGGAATAGGAAGAGTATAAGTGAGAAAACTTGAGATGAAGGCTGTCTAACAGGTTTAAGAAGTAAAAACAAAAAACAAACAAAACAAAACAAAAAAAACAAAAAAAAAACCCAAAAAAACCCCACAAACCAACAAAAAATACCTAAAACATGTAAAGCGAAAGCCAGGCACAGAGCAAAGAAAAACAAGGAATTCCTCCCCACTTCCAATGGGCAGACGGGCTCAGGGTCATTCCTGGGAGAGCAGGGCTCCATCACAGGTAACAGTGCCCTGGGAATACAAGCACCACCACTCCTAATATCCCCATTGTTCTTCCTGCTTCCCCCAGCTTTGTATGCTGAGCATGGTTCTGTGTGTTATGGGATATCCCTGTGGTCAGTGTGGTCAGCTGTCCCAGCTGTGCCCTCTCCCAACTCCTTGTGCGCACCTTGTCTGGTTTGTGGGAGTGAGAGGCAGAAAAGGCCTTGAGTCTGTGCAAGCCCTGCTCAGAAAAACAAAAACATCTCTGTATTATCATCAATATCTTCATCAGAAATCCAAAACACAGACCCATGCCAGATATCATGAAGAAAATTAATTCTACTGCAGCCAAAACCACTACATTGACACACATTTGGAAAGCAAAATGGCCCAAACAGCAGACATTTCCCAATGAACTTTGCTGTCTTTTCTTTATGCCAACTGACTGATGAATAAAAAACACAGTATCATTTTTCATGTCTCTGTGGGTAGTACCTTCACAAAGCACTGAGTTCTGACCATGCAGCCTTTGATGGTAAAATTGGTGGTTTTGTTCGAGATTTTATAACAGATCCACTTTAGCACGTTTGTAACCAAACCTTGCCACTTCCTTTGCAGCATATCTCTGGTTTCCACCTTTTTATCCTGTACTGAAGAGTAGCTTAAGGAGAAGCAGGGGTCAGCCCAGATTTCATAAATCAATTTTTCACTTCGCAATACAGTCATGGATCAGAAACGCAGTTGTATCCCAGCAAAAGAAATCAGGGCTTTATCCTTCCTCCACTGGAATTATATTTAGTGAAAAAAACATGAGTCAAACTTCTGAGCCAGGATTTGGAGATACAAGCTACCTTGTATCAGGTAAGCCAATTCCCTTTGATTATACAGTGAACTTGTGCTCACAGCATCTTCTGATATGAGATTGTCATAACCTAGTTCCCAGCTTCCACACCTGCCTTGGGCAAACCACCTGAGCTGAAGGTTTTTGGGTCTTCTTTGAGTCTGAAAAATATGGGAGAACTAAGGAAATTAGTAGCATTATGTAAATTGCCAAAAGGTGTCCCTTTTCAGTTTATCTCCCTCCAATTTCACCTGTTTCATAGCTCTGGAACAGTTAGAACTTCACTAGCATTTCTGTATATAAATTTTAAATTAAGTACATTATTATTACCAGGGTTGCTTTTCAAATACAGGAAAGTCTCATCCCTGTTCTCAACACTATGAAACTTTCAAGAACTTTTTTCTAATTTTGCAAGCACTTTGCAGCTGCTCCCTCTTTACTCTGGATTGTACCAATGCCCCGAAACAAATTAGATTTCAAATTAACACAGAAACTAGAAAATTACAGTGTATTTTGCTGGTTTGTTCTGCTCTTTCATGTTTTCCAAATCTGGATTTTAGTTAAGCATTAACTTTTGGTATCTGCTGATGAAAAAATAGGCATGGACAGTCATATGGACTCATTTGGAGTTAATAGCTCTGCTTTTCTGAGTCATGCTCTGTTAAAGAGCCATTCCACCTTGGCTGTAAAATCAAATAGAAATGCATTGACTACCTATCCCTTCTCTTTCAAAGCTACAGGATGAGAGTCTATATATATATATTTCATTATATATATATAATATGGAAAAGCAAAAGAAAATTTCTGTTTTCCATCTGCACTGAGGTGTTCACTAACTCAGTCTAAGGAGGAGAAAAACTAATGCTGAAGCTGAAGAAACCATAAGCCAGTTCATGGTATAAGACTTGTTAACAAGTTTCCATCTCACAGAATTCCAGGGATGTGAAGGATGATATGTGTTTGTAAGGAATTCTGATTATTTTCAAGGCTGCTCTTCAGCTATTGAGTAATCTGTTTTACACAGCATCCCACTGTATCAGGGTTTTGGGCTACTACAAATTCCCAGTTTGTACACCAATTGCAGATAGTGAACTGCATCACACAAAATATTCCCAAAATCAGACACAAAAATAAGGCAAGATTTTACTGTTAAATTGGAATAAAATATAGCCAGAATTTGCATCCCCCACGCCAAGGCCAATCCTTCAGAAAGTTTTAATTTCGTTTGTTTCTTTCTTCATTTCAGTTCATGTCTTGATGTGCCCTCTGCTTCTCTTGTATCTGAGTCTCTAAGTAGGATTAGTTGTGAGTAAGGAAGAAGCCAACAGTCACCAAAGAAATGAAACCTGCCCCTAGTCAGCTGATATGTGTTTTTTTCTCAGGATTTGCAAAGTAAAGCCATGTCTGCAAATGCTCAGAAATGCTCAGCTATTTTGAATCATCACAATGCTACTATCATTTAAATCTCTGTTTAATTCCCAGGAAGGTTTAAATGATGAAATAAACCTTCATTATTCTGAAAAAAAAATTTGTATTTTTCCCTAGTAAGTTACTGAATTCTGTTAGTAACTATCAACTGTGGATATTATTAAAATAATAAGACATAATTTCCTAATTTTCTGTAGGGGTTATTTGGGAAAAAAAATGCATCAAATTGAACAGAAAAGGATTTTGTATCAAAGTATATATCCTCACTTGTCTCTATATATCGGCAGAAAGTACTCTCTGTATGTGATAAAACATCACTATCCAAATAAAGCTTAGAAAGCTTTCTAGTAAGATACAGAAAATTTTTATTAAAATCAAGCATTTTCTTGTTAGGGTTTAAAAAGTCTGTGAAAAAAGGACTTCAGAATATGTTTTTTCAGGGGTCAAATACTTAACAACATTTCACAAACTACTTGAGGAAAGTAAAAATAATACAGAAAAGCCTAGAGAATCCATAAGGTCTAATCCCCAAAACCACAGATGTCAGTGAAAGTATTTCTGTGCAACTCATAATTTTATTAAATTAAAATAATTAAGTTATTAAAATAATTAAGTTTAACATTAATTTTAGTTAGCACTATACATGTGGAACTAGACACTTTTAAGACATTTGCTTTAGCTCTGTCTCTGGTGAATGGAGAAAGCTAAATGCTAAATTAGATGTCTAAGATGTACAGAGTGATACATCTTTTGGGAGAGCTCATCTTTCTGTTTTGACTTTAAATGGGGCACAAATAATAAGTTTTAACTAGACAGCTGGCATGTGGATGGCTAAAGCTGGGGCAAGGACAACAGTAACTGATAAATAAAAGATACAGGCAGCATAAGCAAGGGTTTGCTTTAATTCTACTACAGGCCATCTAAAAATACATACAAACTAGGGACTCCCATTCCAGCTGTCCTTGCACTCATTTAGCAGTATCTTCACAAACTGCATACCAAGATTAATTTGAACCATTGCAGAAAATGGGATCTACCTTGCCAGTATTAGATCTGGTTTTTCCTGCTGTGCACACATGAAATCTCAGAATTATAACCAAAAAAACCCCAAAAAACCAACAAAAACAAACAGGAACAAACAATCAACTAAAACCAGCAAACAAAACCCACAAAAAACCAAACCAAACCAACTAAACAAAAAAACCCAAAAAAACTCCCCCCAAAAAACAACCAACCAATCACCTAACCAAAACCATAAAAAACTCCAGAAATATGTGAAATTGGAGACCAATATAGAAGAATCAGCACAACAGTCATGTCAAACCCTTAAGCAGCAATATATTTCTCATTGTGTCTCCAAGACAAGTCTTGCAGAAACAGAAGAGATGGCATAAAAATTAAAGCATTTCTGAATGAACAAACATGCCTTAAGTCTCTTCAGTGCATAGCCAGCATAGCTTTGAAATGTCCATCTCCAACTCTTCACTTTTTCTTTTGTCTCATATCTTTCTGCTCCTATGCCCACATTTCATAATTATGGATAAATACAGGGAGTTTAAAGAAAACCTTAATTGAAGGTTAATCCCCAACAGTTAAATTCGAGAGTTCCCTTTGATACAAAAACCAAAAAACCCTCAGAAGTAAATTTTGATTAGTTTTCAGAGTCTGTTTGACAATGAAAAGGTAAACACATTTCTCTTTAAACTTCTTTTTATTTGTTGGTTGTTTTTCTGAATGACTTCAGCTTAGAAATAGCCCATGAACAATAAGCAGAACAGTGACACCCCACACTCTTTTGATATGTGGGTGGGGTGTACGTTTTGTGATAGCTGCAGTGAATTCTGACCACACCACAATTAAACAAGGAGTGATTTTAATCAAATTTCACAGAAGGGAAATTCATTCAAAGGATACAAACCTCTTAACAAACCACAGAGCCAGAGCCACCTAAATATTACCAAACTAAATTATACTACACTGTTAAAACAACCTGAGAAAAAACAGTGACTTTAATCACCACAATACTATTTTCTGGTGATTTCTAAATCATGTTTATAATAAGTTTTTTTGATCCATAATATTTACAAACATGAATGGTGTCCTCAGTAGCACCAACAACAGTGTGTTTTTTAATAGATTAGACACATTCTGTATCTGTAATAGAGATGTGTTGGAAAAAGCATAATACTGAGCTACACAGATACTTCTACAGAAAATGCTGGGAACACATAAATTTGTATTAGAAAAGAATATGAAACTTGGAAAGTCAAATGAGGGAAAAAGGGGGATAGGAAAACAATAGATATCTTTAACTAAAATTATACTCAGAGATAAAGACTGTGAATGAGCAATATACTTGAAAATTAACTTTAGAAAATTTCAAGTTATTATTTGTATGTACTTAAGTTTTTTAACCTATTCTTTGTTTTCAGTGCTTGAATCTTGGAAGAAATCAGAAGTATTCATTAACACCCATGATACAAAATGTTAGTGATACACAATGCTAAATATGCAAAAGAAGAGTTATTTTTCTATTTATGACAGAGAGGACCATAAAATGTCCCAGAGCAAAGGTAAAGTTTTGACTTATGTAAAATTTTCCATTACTGGTCAGAAAGCCCAGGGCATGGCCAGGGGCAGAGACTGATGCCAGTGGTCATACCATGAATATTTACTTCAGCAGATAGCCAGGGATTTTAGAAGCACATCCTGTTTTTCCTCTGAAGATGACTTCAGTAACTTTACTAACATTATTCCCATTTTTCAAATACTTCTCCACTTCTCTGGCTCATTGGTCTGGAAAGGACAGACCAAGCACTCTGAAGGTACAGGCTGGATGGAAGTTTTGGATCTCCTTCATGCACCAGGCTTGTGACAGCAATGACTTTCTTCCATGGGAATGTGGCTTCGGTTTGCAGATGAGGATGTGCAGATGTGATTGGGTGAGACAAAAGATTTAACCACTGGGGAGCTTCACTTATTGCTAGAAGCAGAAGTTTCACTTTTGCTTACATTCCTGTTGTTACGTGATCACAGGAACAGTAAAGAATGACTATGAGAAAGATGGAGAGAGACTAAGGATATGTACTGACAGGACAAGGGGGAGTAGTTTTAAACTAAGAGCAGCATTAGATTAGATATTAGGAACAAATTCTTTCCTGTGAGGCTGGTGAGGCCCTGGCACAGGTTGCTCAGAGAAGCTCTGGCTGCTGTGTCCCCAGAAGTGTTCAGGGCCAGGCTGGATTTGGGTTTGGAGTAACCTGTTTTAATGGATGGTGTCCCTGCCTATGGCAGGGAGCTGGAACAAGGTGATCTTTAAGGTCCATGTCAAACCAAATCATTCCATGATTCTGTGATTTACTGAAAGTACTCTGAGGATTTCCCTGTGGACTAGGACATTAATCACTGGTCCTCATTATTCAGACGTATCTCTAAAGTGATGCTGAATATCTTGAGCACGTCTGAAAATTAGCCATAGATCTTTTCAGGCTGTAGGTGAGATGACACTTTTGATAGTTTTTCTGTCTGTGGAAAAAGAGCAAAGTATTCAGGACTCGTGCTCAAAATTCCTGACTCCTTAAGAAAGTCACAGATTAAATCACAAAATAAGTAATCTCTGAATACAGTGGAATATCTGAATTTCAGAAACAATACATAGAAATTATCTCAAGCAAAAATATTTACAATTCTTTAAAGATGATCAACATCTTCAGCATCTTGGCATACATGACAGATTGAACCATATTGTCCCAATCTCTAATATAAACACTAAATTAACATTATTTCAACACAACTTTAAACTGTCAATTTACAACCCCAAATTTCTTTTTAAATTAATGTCCCACTGAGATTATCCACTTCCACCATCAGTGTTTAATTTTACCTACTTTACTGCAAGAGGAAGAAATTCTATAGAGCCCTGGTTTTGATTTTTTTTTTT
>VZRH01004709.1:17563-27880 GCA_013397555.1 Urocynchramus pylzowi | reverse complement strand
AAAAAAAAAAAAAAGCTGATCCATTGTAGGACTGTGGCTTTTCATGACTCTTCATGTGGCTTTCTACCAGGCAGGTATCTCATGGTTGTGTTAAGATCAACACATATGCAAAGATCTTACCCATCCTTTCTAACCCCACAAACAACAAAAATTCTTTCATTTCCACTTGTCACTAAAGTCTTTTATTTTATAAAGATGTTTCGATTCTCAATATCCACTGAAAATTTCAGATTAATGTGTGACAACCTTAAAAAAAAAAAAAGGAAACAAACTGTCCTTACCTTTAGCCAAAGTTTTGTAACATAAGTGGCCAAATAATATGAAAAATACTATCAATCTAGTGTACACTAGCTTTTCAAAATGTATTCTTTCAGGGCTCAATGGCATATCACAAGTGCAAAATATATGGACAACCAGAGCACTTTTCCTGTGCTGAGAGTTGAGATGTGTTATTTAGTCCCCTCTCTATCATTTAATGGCAATGTAGGAGTCCTACAGCCTCCACCTGCACCTTCTGTATGCAAGTTTTCAGTGCAAAAGTTTATCTGATTTGTTTTTAAGAATCAGAAACATTGCATATTTCATGCTAAATGAAGACTTTAATGGTGCTGTGATGTAGAAAACTGCATGAAAGCAAAAATAACAACTGGGGACTGTGTCATAACTGAATGCAGAAATTAAGCTAAAATGAAAGGACTTATTTTTCCATTTGCAGAAAATAAATGAATTGTTTTTGGACCAAGATAACAAATGAAAATTCATTATTTCAAATATTTCTAATGAGTAGAATTGAATGGAGATTTTGTCTGAAAAGTGTGACCTGAAAGAAAAGAGAAAGCAAAAAAAAAATCTCATTTTAAAGTTTGATTCATAACATCATCTCTGGAGGTGGGTAAGGTGCTGGCCTTTTGACTCCAGTCATTACACAAAGGGGAGAGAGAAAAGCCAACTACTGACTGAGAGCAGGAAATATGATGGCCCTCCTACGGAGTAAGAAAGACTAAGAGGATTGTGCGATCAGCCAGCCCCTAGGAAGCTGCTTTTAGAATTGTCTACACAAAATAAAAAAGGTTTTTAAAAAAAAACAGGGGAAAAAGAAAAAAAAAAAAAAAAAACAACCCAATGCTGTTGCTGCCCTGACGAGCCTTAAAAAGGATGTACATCATGCTCCATGCAGCAGCAGTCTGGGGAGAAAATGCTTCTCCTTTAGTAATGGGTCACAGCTGGCTTCAGCAAAGGGCTGAAAGCTTCAAGTTTGGCATGACCGAGCATTCACGCAGCTTAAGCAGAGGCATTTGACACCAGTGATGGCAAACTTGGATGGATTAAATGCCTGCTTTGAATACAGCAACAGCAGCAAAAGCATCTATGGGAGTGAACAAGTAAAACTTGTTTGATGGGTAAAGCACGACCGTATGAAAACCTTAATCTAAGCATTGAGGAGAATGCAAACGGGAGAGGAGATGTAACATGCAGGAATTAAAAACTCTTGTGACAATTTTGGCCTGAATCTATTTTTCTCTGCATAGAATTACTTGTTTTCATTCCACATTGAATATATGAGAAAGATTTGATAAAGAGTTAGGATAAGAAACTATTTGCTAGAGACCAGTTCCAAACTTCAGTAGCAAGAGTTCAATTGGTATTAATAAGATTTAGATTATGACACAGATTCTTGTCTTTAAAAGTCTTGTATTGTAGGGAGATTCACAACATGTAGGAGATGATTATTTTCTCTCAGCTTCTTGAAAGGCCCTATCCAGATTTTGCTGGAAGAAAATGGTGTAAAGAATTCAGACAATTCAAGCTGCAGCAGAAGTTACATTGTGAAATAATATTTACAGTTATTATTAATATTTTTATCATTGTATTAAACACTGTTAACCAAAAAGAATATCTTTCCTGCATCTTTCAAGGTAAGGGTAGGGTGATGCAAAATATCTGAATTCAGGAAATTGCAGAAACTTGACTTCTCAAGGACATGGTGTGAAAGTATGATTTTTTTTTTTCTTCTAAGGTTGCCACCAATTGTTAATTTTTACTCCATATGAAGAACAGGAAGCTGTTTGAATTTGCCCATAGTTTTCAGAGTAAAAATGGACCTCAGTATCACAGTGACAGTCACTGCTTTCAAGATGGTACAGAAATGGCTTGAAATCTTCTACTGAATATATAATTTGGTATGCCCACTTCACAAAGACAGCATTCACTACTATGTGCTTTGCAGTTACTTTATAATTAAGTATTTCTATGTCAACAGCACATAAAACCTCTGATAGAGACCCAGGTGAACATGGTCACTTAAAATATATCTAAAGTTCTCAGAGGTGAACAATTTATCACCAAAAAGGAAAACATCAGCAAGGTTTCAGGAATTTTCCATATCAGGAAAATAGAATGATCATTCCCCATAATTTCTTGAGTCCTTTATGGAAGACGTAGAGACATAGATTTATCATTTACATCTGCTTGCTAATTATAGCAGGAAACTACCATGGATAGGAAGTGATGAATGCTAAATATTACCTTTTACTTTTTGTCACCTAAAGCATTCACCATGACAGATTGTTGCTTACCTTACTTTAAAATCTGGTCCCAAATTAGAAAATATTGAGGGACAACAAAACAAAATAAATCAAAAAATGAAGCATCAGGACGCTTTATGAAAGAAGCCTTTGCTTGAAGTTAACTTTATCTGAAATTTAAAAAAAAAATCCACCCCTTCCTTCCTTCCTTCCGCCCCTTCCTTCCTTCCTTCCGCCCCTTCCTTCCTTCCTTCCGCCCCTTCCTTCCTTCCTTCCGCCCCTTCCTTCCTTCCTTCCGCCCCTTCCTTCCTTCCTTCCGCCCCTTCCTTCCTTCCTTCCGCCCCTTCCTTCCTTCCTTCCGCCCCTTCCTTCCTTCCTTCCGCCCCTTCCTTCCTTCCTTCCGCCCCTTCCTTCCTTCCTTCCGCCCCTTCCTTCCTTCCTTCCGCCCCTTCCTTCCTTCCTTCCGCCCCTTCCTTCCTTCCTTCCGCCCCTTCCTTCCTTCCTTCCGCCCCTTCCTTCCTTCCTTCCGCCCCTTCCTTCCTTCCTTCCGCCCCTTCCTTCCTTCCTTCCGCCCCTTCCTTCCTTCCTTCCGCCCCTTCCTTCCTTCCTTCCGCCCCTTCCTTCCTTCCTTCCGCCCCTTCCTTCCTTCCTTCCGCCCCTTCCTTCCTTCCTTCCGCCCCTTCCTTCCTTCCTTCCGCCCCTTCCTTCCTTCCTTCCGCCCCTTCCTTCCTTCCTTCCGCCCCTTCCTTCCTTCCTTCCGCCCCTTCCTTCCTTCCTTCCGCCCCTTCCTTCCTTCCTTCCGCCCCTTCCTTCCTTCCTTCCGCCCCTTCCTTCCTTCCTTCCGCCCCTTCCTTCCTTCCTTCCGCCCCTTCCTTCCTTCCTTCCGCCCCTTCCTTCCTTCCTTCCGCCCCTTCCTTCCTTCCTTCCGCCCCTTCCTTCCTTCCTTCCGCCCCTTCCTTCCTTCCTTCCGCCCCTTCCTTCCTTCCTTCCGCCCCTTCCTTCCTTCCTTCCGCCCCTTCCTTCCTTCCTTCCGCCCCTTCCTTCCTTCCTTCCGCCCCTTCCTTCCTTCCTTCCGACACTTCCGTCCTTCCTTCTCTTTTTCTTTCTGTTCTTCCTTTCCTCCTTTCTTCCCTTCTTTCTCTCTTCCTTCCTTCCCTCATTAAATCCCATCCAAATGCATATCTCTCCTGCTCTCCTGCAGTGACAGGAAACTGAAGAAAATTGATGCACTAACAGTTCTAATATGACATTCTAAAAGTGACTTTTTGATTTTCAATTAACCTTGTACAAAGAGGAAATATTGAAATTCCCCTCTTTGTTCCTGGCTGTGTACATTAGCCAGGCTAGTGTTGGTAGGAGTGAACAGGAGGGGTTGGGCTGGGGAGGGGGAAGCTGGCACCTCATTCAAGCACTCCACTGCTATTTGCACAAAACGAGACAAGACTACCCTGCAATAATTACTCTCTGAAGGGGGAAACAGGTAGGAGAGAGAGTGCTCTTGTCATTTGTTTGACTTAATTGTATGCTTTTATGAGCCGTCTGGCTGGAAGGATTAAAGTTACTTTTAATAACACTTCTTTTCAAAAGAATTTGATTTGAGATTTCCCAGCAGGGCTGCCTACCAAGCAGCAGGACCTTTTTCCTCCCTCCAGACCCCCATTCCTTCAGCATTCCCCTATCCTCCCCCCTCTTCTTCCCTCTGTGAACGCCAGCATTGTCCTATTTGTCTAAGAGAAGCCAGGATGGATACCACAACATGAAGTCTAATTTTTAAATTCACTTAAATTAAAAAAAAATGTAAATAATTAAGTCTATTAAAAAAATATGCATAAAATAGCCTTTACCAGGATGCTGGGCATAGGGAAAATGAGACATCATCACATAGTCTAGTTTTCCTTCAGTTAGCTTAGAGATGTTCATTACACATCTACAAAACAGCCTACAAAACTGGCCAAGAGTATTTTTGCAAAGTGTTTTTAATGTTAGAAAACAGAAAAGTATAATTAGTCACAGTGAAACAAATTTATTGGGAAAATATAAAAGAATCTGAAGAATGCTTTCTTATTATTATGGCCAAGTCTTTCTTAGAGGTATGTTTTCAAAGGTATTTGGTGTTTCCACATATTAATACACTTCAATGTAGTTTATATTTTGTTATCAAAATATGCATAAAGTATACATAAAGAAAAAAAAAAACAAACAAGAAGCACAGCCTCTGTGGGAATTAAATTATCTCTTCCTAGCATATGATCCAAGATCCTCTGTCTGTGAATAATATGGATTAATGTGATATTAACAGTCACTATCCAGCAAATTGTGAACTTATAGATTGGAGTCAACCAGTTAAACATTATTTCCATCATTAAATGTGCACTTTTAAAATATTATTTATTTTTTGTAGAAGACATTGCTCACTTGTGCCATAAACCCCAGAAACTTTAAGTCAGTCACCTTCTATTAGTATTATTTATTTTGCATTTCTAAAATCCACAGCCAAATTTTAATTTTGTTGCTTTTCCTTCTGGTTTAGGAGTAACCAGAAAAAATAAAACAGTTGCATAGGGAATATAGTTACTATTTACTTGAAGTGTATCCCCTAAGATAGTTAAACTTTGGGGTATTTTGTTTGGTTTTTTGTTGTCAATTTCACTGTGTATTTACAAACTATGTCCATCATTCAGATGCCTTCTCCTCATTATGTTAAATATATAAGTATCCCTTCTATAACACCAACAGAATCAAATTGTTTGATTTTTCAGCTGTCTGGGAAAGAAGTGTGATTTTTTTGCTAATGTTCTAGTGTAACTTATGTCAAACTCCTAGCCTGCAAACATTTCAAACCTGGCACATTAATGCATTTTAGGTCAATTGCTCTTCTGATTCCATTAAAAAAAGAAGAAGATGCCCTTTCATACATGCATGTAAATCATAATATACTTAATTCACTTTCACATCCCAATTCCAAAGTCCAAACCATTTTTACGTCCACAGCAACAAATAACAAAAAAATGTATCTGGCATTCTTGAAGCCTAAGTTGATTTCTACTTCTGAATCTCCATGGTCATTAGCAAAAACAGCCTTTGAATATACTTGAGTATAATCAACACTGTCCAATAGCTAAGTGATTGGGACACCAACATCAAGTGTCAAAAATATCTGTACTTCGTCTTGATCACTAGTTGGAAGTTGTTTCTCTTACAGCTCAAGTGAGGTCTGTTCCTCACTTCACTGAAAAAAAGTTTGCTTGACAATGACTCAATTCCCCTTTTTAACTTGATATAAGATGTATAAATTAAGTAGAGAGAAAATTAAATTTGAACTCATGTTATTCAATTGTGAATTAATTGATCTGGCATTGCTTTATTTTCAAGGGACCTATTTGCTAATTTACTTCATGAAAAGCTTAAAAAAATTTAGGGGTAAAGAGAGAAGTATCAAATTATCCCTCTACTTTTGTGGTTTCTCTTTTGAAAATCTTGAAAGGAAGTGTGTTTCCTTTTCAGATCTAATCAAATCATATTTTATTTAGAAAAAGTCTGTTTCCTCACATTTTCATCATTCCTTGTATGCAAAAATTTGATCTCATGTCCTTTATCAAACAAATATGACAATTTCCAGGATTTAATTTTTCATTTTAGCACAAAAACTCATTCTTTGAGTGACGGAGGAGGTTTATTATCCCTGAATGCTTACAGAAAGAGTTCCTGTCCACATAGCTTCAGGCAACAATGTAGGGTGGACAGAAACAGCCTTGGTAGGAGACACAGTTACTTCAGGAGTTCACATCACTCAACACCTAAAGTTTTGATCTGAGCCAGCAAGCTGAATCCTTTACTTAGCCTTCTTTTCTCCAAACAGGGAAGGTGAGGTTAGAAATTTGAAAACCCTACACACCAGTGTATTTGTACACATTTATATATTTTCCATTTATCCTTTATTAAGCAAACACAATTATTTGCATATATAAGTGCCCTGAATGTACATTAACAGTAACATTAACAGTATAGTTCAAACTCTGACTGAACAATTCTTTTGCATGAACTACCTCTAGGTAGGAAATTAAGCAATAAACAGAGTGATAATCAACAGTAGTTGATTATCACTACTAGTAGTGGATAGTTTCTTCCCCCATCTAGGGAGTATCTACTTTTGTTCTTTTTCTTTTAACTGAGACATAGCAGCTTATACAATACTGGCTTTTGAAAATATTGCCTGAGTTATCTACCCAGTCTTGGCTGTATGAGGAATTGTGAGGAATTATGTAGAAGGACTGAGTGGATTTAAACTATCAGGCTTACAAAATATTTCTGTGTTTTTCAAGTGGAAATATCCAAGAAATATCAATTCACTGTTAGTCTAACAGGAAACAGAATATCTTGTGTGAGTCACCTTTTTAAGCTACAAATTGTAAAACAGTTGTAAAATGACCAATAATTAATTACTCTATCAACCCAGTAGAAAGCAACAAACTGAAAAGTCTATCTAGAAAAATTAAGTGAAAGAAGATTGAAATATGATTGGGTCATGTACAAACATTGACCCTCTAACTCCCACGTTTTGCAGGCACTCTGAAGATCACAACACACTTCCCTTTTAGTTGTGTGATATCTTTTAAAAATACTAACATTTCATATTGCTTTCACCATAAAAAATGTACATTAAACTCCTGTTAGTTTTTCTTATTTGTGCATTATCAGTGATTGAACTGAACCCTTCTTCATAGTCTTTGTTAATATTTCTACCCTTCAAAAAAGAAAAAAAAAAACCTAAAAAAACCCCAAAAATGAACCCAAAAAACCCTCAGTATCTTTGGCAAGCCTCATTATTTTTTAAAACCAGACAGATGCTCTAAAAAGGCAGCCAATACATAAACTCTTTATTCTATAACTGCAGTTAAATAGGATGAAAGTTCTTTGTCTTGCTCTCTCTCTCTAACCTCATGCAGCAGGTCACTGCAGTAATGATCTCTCACAGCTGGTTCCCTCATTAAGCTCCTTAGTGATTATATCTTAATAGTTCCTTCATGTAAAACCCAGAAGTTACACACATGATGAAATAACCCCTTGATTCATATTCACACAGAGTTCAAGTATGACACATGTAACTTTACAGGAGACTTTGAAAGAATATCAGAAATAAACACAACTGACAGTTTCACCACAAACGAATTTGGAAATCAGGCAGAAATCCACCTTCCCTATTCATGGTGGAATAGTGAAAGAGATGAGCTGCTGCACCGAGGTTAGTAAATTAGACAGAAGATATTGCCACTTTTGATCTTGTCCATAATAATAGTTAGGATGTGCAGACAATCTTGTTGAATCTCCTTGCTGAATCGTAGCTCTGATTAGAGCTGGAAGTGTTTCTCCCTTTTTAGCAAATCTATCAAAATGTTATTGATCATTTCCACATGAAAAAAGTCAATCTCCTCATACTGGTGTATTAACATTTGGGACTTTCTGGGCTTGTGGTGGTATGTTTACATAGTGAAGCAGTTGTCCTCAGCTCAAGAACTGACAGCACCAATAAACTAATTTCTTTACTGCTCTTTAATCATGACCAATCCTGAAATTTCAGTGATTGTTCAATATGCTTTATCTCCTTGAATGAAATATTTGCTTCCTTTCTTTTTCCTGTTTTGTTAAAATAATTTTTGCTTACCAGATTTGTTTAATTCTACAGGAATTAGTCTTTTCTCTCAATTAAGGAAGGAAGAATAAATATGTTGTGAAAGAATATGATTATATCACATTTCTGCAGAATCAAACTACTAAATGCAACCTGTATTAATGAAACCTGTTTTGAATGCTTTAGATATCTGAATCTTTTTTATTTCCTGAACTCCAGCTCTTGGTGAAACTATATTCAAATGTTCAGCTTTTGTTTTCAAGTGAACTCCTTCCTTCTCCAGCATCTCATTAGTCATGGCTGGGCATATATCCCTTCAAATAATCCAGTAATTTTATTGATTTAGTTTGATAATGATTAATCCTAAGTGCAGCTATATGCATAGAATGTAGCATCAATGAATTTGTCATTCAGAAGAGCGATTAAAGTAGTCAAGTCTCACATATTTATTCTGAAACACAACATGAGCACTTTTCCAGCTTTTCCAGCATGTGCTCTACACTCCTGCATCTCCTAGTCTTGGTCTCAAGCCAATGCTGTTTCCTTGTCTGAAATGTCTGAGTTGCATCAGTTCAGCCAATCCCAAGCTATGTCTGTAAGAAAAAATACAGTGGTGTTTCCATATGTTCCATTTGGGATTTATGTGCTTGGCTAACTCCAAATGGCTGAAACTGGAAACATCAAATCTAACAAGATTATAAAATTCATCAAGAAAGAATAGACAGCAAAGCCTCAAAAGAAACAAGATTTATAGTTATAAATATTTAAATTTGGCATATTTACAAAAGCATACAGGCCATTTTTCATTCTATTTTTCATTGTACCCTCAGTCTAACACCATTTAGTATACTGGGTGCACATCAAGTTCCTTTAGATTTAAATTATGTTAACTGCTAAAACCTTTACAGGGATAAGCAACCCAAATTTCAAGTCCTGTTGGGGAAAATAGTTTCTCTTACACTTCTTGGTTGCAAATTTGGCCAAAAAATAAAAGGGGAAGTCACATTCACTGAAATTGCAATTTAAACTTTTAAGAGATGCACAAATAAATAATTTTGTGAATTTTCCATCAAAGGAGGTGAACAATAGCTACAGCTTGAGTAGCTGACAACCCTAGCAATTATCTTTCCTAAAATGTATTTGGTGTTGGATATTCAAATTTTGATTCTTCTATAACAGTACTGTACTTACAGTAATATATAGAAGCACATTTTTATCTGTAATTGAAATTTAGAATGGCTGATGTTCTCCATAAACACAGGGAGACACCATTACCTTTCCCCTTTCCTTCAGTGTTTAGAAAATCAAGAAACTTTCAGAGACATTAAGAAGAGGCAATCAAAAAATTATCTGTGAGATCCATTGCTGTCATTTATACAATTAAAATTAAGCATTTTAACCAAAGCTGTCTAGTCTGATTTGGCTTTAAGGTCAGCAGCAAGAAATAGCCAGTTTCCAAGAATGATCCATCACATATCATGATAATCTCTAAAATAAGATGGACGTATCCCTTAGGAGATGCTTATTTTCACTCTGGGCAATAATGTTTATATTTTTATACATGCATAATCATATATAAATATATGATTTTTTTACAAGATGGGTTGATTTTCAATAGAAACTTAGTAACTGGATGGCAATTAAAAGGTTACCCATTTGATATCTAAAGTCAGGTGAGTGGAGCACCCTTTTAACATTTGGTGTCTTCACCACATTGTGAAGATGAGATATGTTTTGGGCTGTATTATGTATCAGGCTGCAGTGTTTAGTATGACTGTTGAATGAACACAAGAATTTTTAGGTCTTTTGAGGTTTTTCTGAAGAGCACACTGTGACTTACTGAATTGCAGTTAGATGGTATTCATCTTCATTCTTTTATACTCATCCTTAGGCCCCATATGATTTCTCCTTATTTACAAATGGACTTAGGTCAGGTACATCTGAACCTCAATTTGTCCTTAATCTCTCTGATTTTCAGCCCTTAAGTCACACCTGACTATGAGCAGAATTGCCATAAAATTGTTTTTCATTAATAGTCTTTTAATGTTGACCTGAGATACGTATGGGGTTTGTCTTGGTCTGATTTTTTTTTTTTTTTGGCCACTTGGGGGTATTGAAGTTTTTTTTTTTTGGTTTTTTTTTTGGAATTTTTTGGGGTTTAAG
>VZRH01004709.1:4683-17359 GCA_013397555.1 Urocynchramus pylzowi | reverse complement strand
TTTTGGCCACTTGGGAGTATTGAAGTTTTTTTTTTTTTTTGGTTCTTTGCTTGGAATTTTTTGGTGTTTAAGGAGGGTTTGTTTGTTTGTTTGTTTGTTTTTCACTGCTATAGGAATAAAATTATAAATATCAGAAGAACACACACAGAAGAAATCATAGAAATTACTCCATTAGCTATGGAGTTACTCCAGTGCAGTGCATGCCCCTCAAATAAATCTTTTGCAGAATTGCAAGTAAGTCCCTTAGATTACTCTCCCACAAGAGTTGAGCAGTTCCAGGACAGCACCATCGTCTTTAGCCACAGGCAAAGCTGGAAGTTTCCTAAGGCAGCAGATTGCCAATGGGGATAATGCAGTTATGGTATTATTCTCTTTTGTTGGCATAATAAAAAGGCAGATCTGCAGTTACTGCCCCTGAGGGAGGAGCTGGGGGAGAAGTTCTGTTTCAGAAGAGAAGGTATTTTAAGTCAAAAGCAGCAATTTTCTGCATTTTATCAGGCAATCATCCCTTTCCAGGGATGAGATTCCATTCTTCTGATGGCAAGAGAAGCAGCAGTAGTACTTATCTGGGTCTTATTCTTTCTTTTCTTTTATACCCCTTTTCTTTGTTTGTTTTTACCTCCTTTTTTCATAACAGAAATATCCCAGTTCTACTTACTGACTAGAAAGATAAAATAATCACTCTCCCCAACATTGTCAAGAGCCTGGTGTTTGCTCTAGCTCCCATTCAGGGTCTTGTCCTGTCATTCTAGGTAATAATTAAGACTATCCCATCCATGCTGGACTTCCAGCTTTTCTTTTCTCCCTACCAAATTTCAACTGCTTAAAATAGAAATGTTTAACAAAGGAAAGATGGTGAATTTTGATGCTACCAACTTTTAAGCAATTTAACTTGTAGCTGTACTAACTTTAGCAAAAATAAACCTTAGTCTTGGAGCTGTATGATGAAATGCAGTTAAAGAAGAATTTAGGCAAAAAAGAATATTTCAGTCATGAAACAGAAATTCATTCTGAGCACATTTAAAACTCTCACTTATCACTTGTTCCTGAGAGCCTGGTTCCATACAGGTGTGTAAGCTCCTGAACAAGCTTAGAATAAATTGTTCAACTTCATATCACTGGCTGGGATTGTCAGCTCATGATTCCCAACCCTCTAATATCTTACAAGTGCGACAGAATGTGATATTTTCTGGAAACTTGTACAGATAACTAGCATATAAATATCAGACAAAAGATAGTGTTTGCTGAGGGTAGGTTATCACCTTCTGGGTCAACGGCTCTTCTCTACCTATAGTGCTCTTATTACAAAAGTACTTTTAAATGACTAATAACATAGCAAAAGATCAGAGGTCCCAATAATGACCACTGTAGTATCTTCAATTTTATGGCCCAGATGATTGAACAGGGGATTGAATATCAGAAACCATATATTTTATTTGAAGACTAACCTATGGCCAAGTAGAAACCCTAGATGAGTTATTTTATTGCTTCATGTCTCAGCTATCAATAGACTGGGAATAATGACACTTAACATCTTTAAATGCTGTAGCATGAAAAAAACTTAAAGGGAGTTTATAAATGTGACAGTATTACTAGTAAAAAGACTTAAAGTATTAATCATATTATTGCTTTCCACTGTATTTTAAAATTCTATTACTCCCCTATTCATTTTATCTCTGGGTAGTGATATCTCAAATCTTAAAGCAGCTTTGACAATGGTCATTTTATTTCCCATTGGAACCCAGATACTTAAACAGTTCATTGCTCTTGGGATACATGTGTGTTTCCTTACAGTTAGTACTGCCTTGATAGGCATAGCCACTGGGATTGACATGACTAGGCTCAGTAATTTGACACAGGAAGCCAAAAATTGAGGAGGTGGCTTATTCTTTCCCTTCTTTTCCTCCTCCTTTTTAGTGCTGTACTCTCCACATTCTAAAGGAAGTCAAAAAAGAGATCTAATCTTTACCTAACATCCCTTAACATTTAAGAGAGAGACTTGGTCTCTCATTCTACTTGACATCTTTTCTGCTTATTCTACACATAGTTCTCATTTGATGATTATACTTCCTGAACTTGTATGCTGATTGTTTAGGTATCCCACATGGGGCTTTTTTTGTCCTTTGGTGGTTACATATGTAAACATTTATACCTACCTTTGTCAAATATAGGCTGTTTCCTGTGCTATAGTGATGCTATATATCAGCATCACAGTGTTATAAATGCTTATATGTAACCTGTGGGCACCATTTTGGTATGTTTGCACTTTCTTTTGAGGCAAATATTAATTCCTTCTTGCTTAGTATCTTTCTGTTTCATGGATTCAGCAGGACCCTGTTATGATAAATCTCTAAAGCAAAATAACAAAGAAACACCAAAACTTCAGTCATAGCACAACCAATATGGTTTGACAGATTTACTCATTCTACAATAAAAGTTCAAGTTTATTTTTCTATAAAAGTTAAGAGGTAGTTTGGGATAATAGATATGCAAGTGGTGGACAGTAACAGAGTTCATGTGTGCACCCACTCAATACTGCCCATTTAGATATTAGATTTTTTACTTTACAAGTCTTTTTAATTCTTAAAAATACTGCACAAAACAAGATCCACTAAATGAGTGGATACATAAATAAATAGACAGTATTTGTTTATCCTCTCCTTTCTTTTTAAAAAAAAATTGAGCGTATTTTTGAAGTACCCTTTATGTCCTGTGATGGAAGGCACAATAAAGCCCTGTGATGCTGTGGCTGATGTGTCACAGCTTTAATGGCAGGAAACTTCCTGAAAGAAGGGATTCGTGTCAACAGAGAGGTTAGCTCGACATTAAAATAAAACAGTTCAGTGATTTCAAATTAAATTACTACGAAAATTTTTGTTCTTCAAAGGTTTGGGTTATTTTGACCTTTCATTTCATTTCAAGATTAAAAGAGCTGACAAAACATAAGGATTTTTGATGAGCAGAAATTCTGTATTCTGATCAACTCTAATAAGGCGTTTTCCACAGAAGCACATCACTGAAGCTATCCAAACCATCTCAATTACTATTGATTAGAACATATCTCTAACAGGATGATGTTACCAACTAGTTTCTGAATCTATTAAAAGAGAATGAGTTAGAAAATTATAAAGATCCTTATCATTATGAGTTTCTCCTAACTGTATCAGTTACTTGTTTAAATTCTAAAACAATGAAGTTAATATATTTTTCTTCTTTCTCTTCTCTTTTTTTTTTTTTTTTAAAAACTTTNCATTATGAGTTTCTCCTAACTGTATCAGTTACTTGTTTAAATTCTAAAACAATGAAGTTAATATATTTTTCTTCTTTCTCTTCTCTTTTTTTTTTTTTATAACATATTTTCTCTGCTGGGTTTTGGAGAAGTGCTTTTCTTTAGAAAAGCTTGCCTCATGTTTAATGCATTTTTAGCTTAATGATATTTTGTGCCACTGAGCTCCACCAGCCTATTAGTAAGTTTAATTTTAAATAGCTTTCCTTTTGATCATTTTTGATCTATTGTCTTTAAAAAAAACTTGTATTTTTAGAGGCATGTGGAAGAATAATTATGAATACCTAATAAATTTCTATAAAATTAATTGCTGCATATACAACCCTGATGTTATTTTTATTTTTTTTCAAACCAAGCAGTCACCATTGCTTTTATGTTTCCTAACTAGCTGGAATTTTGAGGCTAGACAACCAAAACATGCAGGTTCCAAGGCAACATTAAATAGACTGTTTATTTAAACATCCTCTGAAATCTGTTTGTCTACTTGACCTAACTACTGGCTTAAATGCAGTAAGAAAGCATTTTAACACCATTAGTATCTGGATTCCAGCCAAGGAATATCTCCTTACTTTATATCCCTTTAGACTGCATTGATGAAACAGCCTAAAAGTAGGTTTGGTGTTCATTAATTCATTTTAAATGGGAAGGGAACTCACAGATTGTATAACAGGGAGAGGAAAAATTGAGGCTCTGAAGGTCAAAGGGCCTGTCCTTCGTTGGACATTTCTTAACATTTGTAACAATATGATTGTTTAGTTCTGCACAGTTACAAGATAATTTAATCCTATATGGTATGGTGAGTTCAGATAGAATATGTTTTTGAGATTGTGTTGGAGAGACATTTTTCTCCTCTCTCAGTCCAAGATAAGGGTTGTTTTTTGTGATTTTTTCCCCCCTCTCTTGTGTTAATGCCTTTAGCACAATGAAATTAAGCAGTCCAGATTTCTAATGCAAACTGCTCAGGGACAAGATGCTAAGTGATTCTAAGTGTTTTGTTGAGAGCCACTGTTTAAGTAAACATTACAAATTATGGTTATATAGTATATAATGTAGATTGAAGCCCTTGAGCAATGTATTATTCAAAAAATACATCACTTTATCAGTTTGATCATGTTTCTTTTCTTTAAAGAAGAATATGGCAAGGATTTTAGTCCTGCTCCTGAGGCAGCATGTTCAATGGCTGGAAGGACACATCCTTGAAAGTTCCATTTTCTTTTTCAGACCAGGTTTTGATTATCTGGAGAAAACATGTGGTTTTCCTGAGATTTCCTTTCACAGGACATAGCAGATCGAGCAGACTTGGGTATTAGAAAGTAAACTATACACTATTAGAACAGCATAATTGCTGGTATCAGCATTTTAGTTGTATGTACTTTGTTTATATTTTATGCTTTGCTTGTTCGTATTTATTTTATTCATTTAAATAAAAGTTATTCTGCTATTAAAAAAAAAAAAAATCCATGGCAGCATGGCAGTAAGAAACAATACTGCACTATATCAAATAAAGTTCAAGAAGCAGGCTTACAGGTTCAGATATATTTATGTAGTGTTGGGTTCATCCATCACTCATAGCTTCTAACTGTGGTTTAGGTTCTCCTGTAATTCATACTGTCAACATGCAGAATAAAAACAGGGGTCTGAGTGAGGAGAACTGGAGGCACAAAAAGATGAGGATCACTGGTTGAGATAAGAACAATTTATAAAACATGAATTTATTACAATTCATTATAAAATTTATTAGCAATGAAATGAGAAAATGAACAGCAACAACCACAATGCTCAGAGCAGAGTATACAAGAGATGTGAATGACTGGAACCCAGCGCCACCCCACAGCACACCCCAGCAAAACTGAAGAAAAACACCCCCTTTTGTACTCCATGCAAATGGTCTAGGGTCCTGGCCATGACCTTCAAGGCTGCTGCAAAAATTGACCAGAACCCTGACAGTCTTGGAATGCTCATGAAACACAGGAATTTCACACTACACAAGGAATGAACCTCTGTCCTTGTGCTTATGTGTCTGTATGTTGTATTCCTTTGTGACAGGTCGATGTTGGCATGGATATGTTTAATATTTATTAGAATTATCAATATCTGTTAGGCATACTAATAGGCTTATTAATATCTGTTAGGCATATCAAAGGAGAAACTCTTGAACAGTATTAAAATGGTAAAATAAAAAAGAAGGCCTTTATTGGAAGCTCCCAGGTGCCTCCATAGTTATGGGCTGTGGGCAGACCTGATATCGTTTTTCTACAATTTTTATGGGTTTAAAAAATTAACCTACCTAATAAATATTGTCCAATTAGAAGAGGAGTTGGTTAGGTAATATTCCCCTGGGTACTGCTCCATTAGAGTTGGTCTAGGGATTCTATGCCCATTTCTTGTGTCTTCTCAGATTCTTTTTGGAAAAGAAAATGTCTTCCTTTTAGGTTCTCTTCTTGAAAATAAGACTAAACAATATTTCAGGAATGTGTTAGAAGGTTAACCTATTACTCTAAAATCCAGTAGAAGGGGTAGGGACAATACCAGAAATTACATAACCAGGTATTAATAGTCAACAAAATTACAAATATATGAAAAAACCCCTGAAATCTTTAGGCATCAATATTTGGACACATGGACATGAGTATTTTGACAAACTTCTAGAAGCTCTTTGTGAGATGTGTTGTATCATGCCTGAGGAGGGTTTTTTGATTACAGTCTACACTGCTTCAAACACATTCATGCTGAAGAAAATGTTTTGGGTGAAGAAGGAAAAATTAGAACCAAAGTATCTTGAGGACGAGTACACTTTTTCAAATACTATTGCAGGCTATACAACACTGCATAAAGTACTTTTTAGATTCTAGTGCTGCCGCAAATAATTTTTGAATAAGTTTTTGAAACAGACTTAATTCTGGCTCCTCCATCTGGTCTTTACAAATTATATCTTTTTGTATTCCCTTCTTTGAATAACGTTTCCTTTAATATTTGCATAATCTTCTCATATTATTTCCAAAACTGTTCTTTTGTTGTCCAACTCTATCCTCCTTCTCCACACTCTGAGTAGAGGTGTGGGAAGGGTCATGTTATGCTTTTTTGCCTGACTTTTTTTTCCCTGTTTTTAACAAAAATCTGTGGCTCACTGCCTCTTGTTGTTCCAGTGCTGGTGTAAGAATACCATGGGGCCTCCATCTCTTCACAACATCAACTGAGAGTCTCCACATCCCTCAATGCTGGCTCAAACCACAGCTATCAAATAATATGCTCAGTGTACACCATCCTAAGGAGGGGTAGTCAATAAGTTTCCATCAGGCATTGAATATTTTACAAAATTTTATTATTCTAATGCAAATTCCTCTGTTTGGTACATGATTTAAATGTTTAATTTTATAAAATACAGTACTTTACCACAATAATTCTTGGCAACTAAGTGCAAGTAACAAATAGTAATAAACATTACAAGTTCCCACAAATAAATTTATTTTCTTGGTTGCTGTGAGAGACTATCAGGAATGTGCTTCCTACCAAGAGTGCACAGTGTGACTTCAAAGATCATACAATATGTTCTGAATTTGATTCTCATCACAAAAGAGAATTAATCTAGCAGTAATGTGTTAGTAATAAGATATATGATTAGATCCTGAAGAATGTAAGAAGAAGGAATTGTTTCCAGGCTTTATGAGTATTCTCTGTATTTTTAGGTTCTATAAATTAATTTGATAATACCTCCACTTTCCTTCTTGCTCCTCTTCTCTCCTTATGCACATGTTATTTTTTGTTAAAAGAGATCTGTGTGATTTTTATTTTCTTTGGTTTTTTTGTTTGTTTTTTTTGTTTTGTTTGTTTGTTTGTTTGTTTGTTTGTTTAATTCTTGTGGCATACACATTGCATTGGCTGTACAAATCTGGTCCAAAGGAAAACAATACAGTGATAAGCATGCAGTATGGTCAACACCAGTGTGACAATTAAAGAGGCTTTTTATCCATTACATCTTAATTACCCTAATAGTTCTTTATTGGGAATGAGTTTTATGGGAGAGATAAATATTTTTGATTGAAGAAACTGTCAATTAGGAATACCTTGGCAGTCCTCAAATTGATAAAACTGATATGTTTCACCTTGTTGATTAACTTTTTTTTGACTTTCATGTATTTGGAGCTGGGCAGGCAGTTTTCAATTTTCTCTGACAGTATGATGATATGATACATGTTATGTACCATCATAATTTTTCTTTTTTTTGTTGTTGTCTGTGTCCACATATACGCTCTTACTGAAGACAAAGAGTGCTTTCATCACTGCTGAGTTTCCACAGTGAAAGATGGTTAAGCTGTGGCAGACCTACTGACTCTTACATTGCAATCCTCTTCTTTTGTTGAACTTGAAATCTTCAGTTCATTCTGTCATCAGTACTAAATGCTAGATGGATCACAGATACTTTGATTTCTGATACTGTGATCTCAATGGATATTGGATGGCAGGGATATGCAATGCCTTGGTAGCTATTTTTTTAACTGAGTTTCCTCTTTGGAGACTTCCTTTTCAGGCATGAAATGCTGTTAGAAAAGACCTTATTCACATATGTTATCAGAAAAGGCTCTTCATCTTCTCCACACAGTTACCAACAATATCTAACATTTCTCTATTATGTGATAAATTGCATAATTATTCTTTGCTGTGAACTTTTTGTTATCCTAAATAATAGTGTGGGTGGGGAAACCATTCATGAATCATACAAGTTGCCTCCTACCAGGCCAGTAAAATTTTCTTCTCCACAATAATCACCAATATCATTGACCTTTGTCATAAAACTTGGGTCGTTCATATCTATATCCCATTAGAAGTATCATCCCACGACCACCTCTTCAGGTCTATTAAAGTCATGTCAGAAAGAATCATTGACTTCTTGTCAAACACATCCAACCTTCCACATTAATATATCCACAGATGCCTCACTAATCACTCGGCAAACAATGCATGATACACACCAGGCAGAGAGAAGTGTGGGAGAGATCTTTGGAGGACCCTGTCCTCCTCCTGGAATGGACCTGATGGTGACAGTGATAAATGAGACAGGATACACAATATGCTTTCTCCCCCTTCATGAGTTGCAGGAATGGGTAGACATAGCTGCTCATTTGTTTTCTTTCTTCCTCCTCTGCTCAGGAGTAGAGGAAGAAACTCAATTAGAAAAGTGATGCTATATTTGCAAGTCTTTTCTTGGTTTTTACCCTGAGTTCTGTCTTTGCCATTTCAACTTGTCTCCTAGACACTTAAACCATATACCATCCCACAGTGAGTGAAGATATGGTCACAATAATGTTTTTCAGACTAAAGTTCCGCTAAATTTGAAAAAATGCATTTGATTGAAGCCCAAGCCCTGACCACATTTTCCCAATGTCACATGGGCTATTCAAACAATGATGAACTGGACAATTAGATCCTTTAATATTTAGGTCAGCCATTACATCACTGGAGAATAACTCCAGAGACATTGGCTCTATTCTTAGCTTGCTGATTTAGTGAAGGTTACCAGATTGAAATGCCTCTTGAACCTCTGTTCCAGCTTCAGTCTTTTACTATTGTCTGAAATTCTTTGCATTTGTCTATTCAAAGTGTAAATTCCTCAGAGCAGGAACTACTCTTCTCTCAGCAGAAAAACGAAGAGACATTACAAAACATCATAGTGGTGTGAAAAAACACAATGGAAATCAAGAATAGCTAGTGGATTTTAAGGGGTTCCCAGGCTCCATTTCACACTAAGACTTCAAAGACCTTCAGGGTTTTCGTAGGGAAGTAAACTAAGTTGAAAATGGGCTCTTTGGGTCTTCAAATATTAAATATCCTACTCTGAAAAAACTGACCTTGTCTCCATTTTGTGCTAATTCCTTTATGGATGAAATGTTGATATTTACCCAACCCAAAATAGATGCGCTGAAGCTAAATTTAATAGTCTTTGGAAAAACTGCTTTAATATCCCTAAATGGGTGCAATTCTCTAGCTGCAAATTATAACCATTATTTCTGTATTACATCCATTAGCAAACTCTCCGGAGGGAAAAGAAAACAAAAAAGTAAAGGAAAAGAACTGGTCATTTCTGAGACTATATGATGATAAACACAACATATGTTAAAATGATAAAAATAGCTATAGAAAACAGTAGTAATCATGATAATAATTAATAATAATAATAGCAATAATAATAGATAATTTTGGAAGGGATATGAGTTCATTTGCTTCAGGGCATTAGCTAGTTTCTACCTACAAGGGCTTAGGAAGAAATTTCCCCTTTGGGCAAATTGTACTATTCATCTCTTTCTCTGAAGCATCTGGCACCAGCCGTTTTTAAAAGTTCATGCCCGATCTATCTGTTTCTTGTGTGCTATGGCAATTTTAATGTTTCTGTGAGCTGAAATAAAATTGTCTTTACCTGAAACTATGCTGTGAGCTGAAATAAAATTGTCTTTACCTAAAACTAATTTCAAGGTAGAGATACTATCTGTGCCAACATTGTGCTGGCAGGGCACTCTGTAAACTACTTCTGAACATGGAGCCAAATGCAGCCCTTTTGAAGATCTGCAGGCTTAGTCTGACAATTTTGGCAGATGCCTGGTATACTTCAAGGGCGTTGAAGTTTGTGCCAGATTTTCTTCTTTGATTTCCACAGATCTGAATGCACACATCTGGTTGTGGGAGGGGTTATCACACATCTACATCTGCCAAATATGGCCATGCTCTAACACATGCATATTTCTTTAATTCCTGTGTACCTTCTTGTGACAGGCTGATTCCAGCAGTGAGTTATTTCAAAATCATTTAACCGAAAGTATTCACAAAAAGACAAACAAGCAAACAAGCAGCAAAACATAACAAAAAAACCCAGATAAACAGAAGAACCCACAAACCAACCAAACAAAAAGCTCTCATGAAAATAAACCTCAAAAACAGTGATATGGAGTGGGAAAGAAAACCTGAGCATAAGTGACTAAATTCCCATTGGATTCTTAGGGGTCTATGTGCTGTTCGAAGTTTACTGAAAAAATATTCCTAAGATTTAACCTGGAAGCCCTGCTGTAAAAAAAAAAATCAAAGGATGTGAATTCATAATAAATCTTAAACCAAAGTCATTAAATATAGATTGACATGGAGAGGAATTTCTGTAGGAAAGTAAAGAGGAGAAAAATAAAATGTAAACAAGAGGCTATTCAAAGAACTTGTGAGGAACTATAGACAAAATAATAAAATAATAATTGCTAGATCTGAGCCGGTAATTCCCAAGGAATAACCTTCTCAGTACATTTTTTCCCTTTTTTAATCACACAAAACCCAAGGATCTGGTCGTGGATTGTTTTGTTTTTTTGATTCAGTAGTAGAAGAAATGGACCTGTATTTCAACATTTTGCTTTATTTTAAGTGTTTGAAATTCCAGGAGTATCTGGTATGCAAATTTTGGCTGGTTCATGCTGTAATTAGGCCCAGGAGTCACGTGGTAAATTTGTTTTCTTCTGTCTAAAGCTCAAAACACAACTGAGGGAATCCTTGGAAGAAACTATCACTGTTCTGAGACTCTTAAGGGGTAACAGGTGTAAATAGCAGGAAATTTCAGAGCCATCAAAGCTTTGCACTGTGAAATATTACTGTAAACATGACAGAACTTGCATCTACATACACATACAAAACCACACATGCTGAGGATGCTGAAAATTCTAGTAAATTACATGCAATGAAACTGCAAATTAATCTTAGATGAAAAGCTGCATTTTTAATGTCATACTCACTGCCCACCTTTGACTGATGCTGGATTTTAATTGCTTTTCTTAAGGTCCACTGTGTCTTACAATAGAACAAATGGAGGACAAAAGTTAAACTAATGCATTGTAAAGAAAAAGGGTTGGCTAGGATATTTCAGTATTAATCAGCAAAGATTTTTCTTTTTGTCAGAGCAGAATTATTCCTTACACAATCTGAGGACTTTCTCACTTGTAATGAAGAGAGAGTAGAAAAAATAAATCTTGTTAAGCATCTGGATAATGGTCAAAACCCCACTGGGATCACCTGGTACACTCTTGATAGAGATAGATCAGTATTTTTTGATAGATAAGAGTATTTGTCATTAAATTTTTTGTGGCAGTTGTTGACTTGCATGCACCTCTTCTCTGCATGCTAAATGCACATAAATCTGATTATCTCAAAGGAAGGACAACAATTGCAAAATATCAGTGGGAGAACACTAAACAGCTGATTGGAAGTTAGGGTGGTAGAAGATATTTAGGTGATTTATTCTCCCTTCCTAATTTTAAACAACTTTGACAAATGATAAACCAGAAGATACAGACATCTGGAATTTGCTCCTCCACCTTGGAGCCTTTTATACCTCCTTACTTTCAAAAAGTAGTTAGTCTTCCCTGAAAGTTCTTCTCCAAGTTTGGGTTCCCAACTCTAAATCCTGAACTAAGAGAGGCACTTGTTGTTATCCCACTGTGATGACAAAACATTACCTTCCTTTCAGTGAGCATTTTTGGGTTTTCAATCCCTTTATTGGCTTCCTGCTAGACTTCCCTGAATTCCTTTGCCACGCAACTCAATCTCTGCATATGATATTTCTAGGCACCTTGAATATGTAGGCAGAACCCCTAAATTATGAGCCTTCAGTCACAGAATATAATGATGACTGTTGGAATTCCCACATGCAGCCAGAGAGTACAGCTCAAGTATTCAAATGGAAGTGTTGAGTGTTGCATCCATGTCTAGGTGATTGACAGATAAAGTTGTCTGAAGTAGATCAGGGAAACAAGGATCTCAAAACATAAATGTAAAAATATGTGGATAACAATGTGAATAAAACCTAAGGAATGCCAGAGGTCAGATCTGCACCTGGTATAAATTGGCACACATCTGCAGCTGTTTTACACCTAATGAAGATCTCATCATGGAAAGTTTCTCTAAGCTTAATGATTCTCAAATTTATTTCCCGGAATACTTTCTAAACTTTGTGAATGAGCAAAAAAAATCCTAAAAATATAGATAATTCATATCCAGATTTTGTTTTGGTTTAGATTCTCAAACTGCCACAGAGTAAAAAAGAAAAAAAGAAATCAGAAGTACCTGAATAGTAGTCAGACCTTGGGATACCATCTAGTTCGTCCTAAACTGTGAGCAAGAAAATCTGCTATGACCAGAAAATCTGCTACTTGAAATAATGTTATCAGTTGCTATTAAAAGTAACAAATACTTGTAGTATCTTATGTTTCCTTTAATTTCTTTTCTCGTCCAGCCTTGCTAATTCTTTCTTGGAATCAGCATTGTTCTCAATATTAAATGGAATATTTCTTATTTCTATTCTTTTCTATTCTTCTATTTCTTATTTCTTATAATTTGCTTCCTTATCTAGGCTTTTTATTTTTTTTT
>VZRH01004708.1:5183-45432 GCA_013397555.1 Urocynchramus pylzowi | reverse complement strand
ACATCCCAGTTTGGGATCTGGGTTTGCACATCCCAGTTTGGGATCTGGCTTTGCACATCCCAGTTGTGACTGGGATCTGGCTTTGCACATCCCAGTTTGGGGTCTGGCTTTGACATCCCAGTTTGGGATCTGGCTTTGCACATCCCAGTTTGGGATCTGGCTTTGCACATCCCAGTTGTGACTGGGATCTGAGTTTGCACATCCCAGAGGAGCAGAGTGCAGCTGCTGCTGCTTCCAGAGACACCTTAATTCCAGAAAATCTTTATCAGGGGAATTCCTGCTCGCAGCAGGATGCTGGCACAGGCAGCAGGACAATTCCCATCTGTCAGCAGCCCTTCCAGAGCTGTCATTACCCCTCAGCTCCCCTGCAACTGCTGTGGAATTTGCTGTCCTGGGGCGAGGAATTTCAGAGCTCCCCCATGTGACCCCCGGCCCTGGCTGCCATCAGTCCTGTAAATCTCTCTGCCCTCAATCCAGATGATTTTGGAGATAGTAAAAGTGGCTGGATTTCAGTGGGTTTGGGGGTTTTTTTTTTTTTTTACTGTTGAAAAAAAAAAAAAAAAAAGGTGAGGAGTAACTGTTTGGAGAAGGGTATCAGTGGTTTGGATAAAAGGAAAATCTGGTGGATTTAAAAAAGAGAAAAGCTTCCATAAATATCCAGAGTGCTGCTGAAATGGAGCCTGGACACCATTCCAGGCATCTCTGGGTCCATCTGGGTGCCTCATCCCAGAGCAGCTCCATCCCCCTCATGATGGAGGCTCCAGAACTCTCCTTGTCTTCATTCCCTTCGTTTCTGCACCTCATTCCCATGGGATGATTGATTATTCCAATTTTTTATCTTTTTTTTTGTGTTGTTGTTGTGATGGGGCTGAAGGCACCTTTGAAACCCAACAGAAATCCTCGCAGCCTCTTTCCAGGCTCATTTCAGGCTCTTTTTGGGTTCTTTTTGGGCTGTTTTCAAGCTCTTTTTGGGCCCTTTTCAGGCTCTTTNACCTTTGAAACCCAACAGAAATCCTCGCAGCCTCTTTCCAGGCTCATTTCAGGCTCTTTTTGGGTTCTTTTTGGGCTGTTTTCAAACTCTTTTTGGGCCCTTTTCAGGCCATTTTCAGGCCCTTTTCAGACTCTCTTCACTCCCTTTTTAGACCTTTTTCAGGCTCTTTTCACTCCTTTTTTAGACCTTTTTCGGGTTCTTTATAAGATCTTTTCAGGCCCTTTTCATGATCTTTTCAGGCTCTTTTTATGCCCTTTTCAGGCCTTTTTTAGGCCCTTTTTAAGGCTCATTTCAGGCCCTTTTTAAGGCTCATTTCAGGCCCCTTTTAGGCCATTTTTAGGCTCTTTCCAGGCTCTTTTTAGACACCTTTTCATTCTCTCTTCAGGCTCTTTTAAGTCTCACTTTTGGCTCTTTTTAGGCTCTTTTTTAGGTTCTGTGGGCTGTGTTTCCCAAATCCCAAGCCCTATATGCAACAAGGACACGTGGCCTTTATCCTGCTTTTTTCCCTGGCCAAAAGCTGGGGCCAACATCTCTCAAAAAGGGAAGAATTAATGTGGGGCCTCAGGCTAAAAACTCTCAGGTTTCCTTCTCCCTCACTAAGGGAAGCAAAAGGATCCATCTGCCAAAAAAACCCCAAACTTCAGAAAATAAACTGGGAGGGTTGTAAAGAAAACCACTTTGGAGGG
This sequence comes from Urocynchramus pylzowi, assembly GCA_013397555.1. Classification (NCBI taxonomy): domain Eukaryota; kingdom Metazoa; phylum Chordata; class Aves; order Passeriformes; family Fringillidae; genus Urocynchramus; species Urocynchramus pylzowi. The sequence continues at coordinate 43,755 of VZRH01004708.1, read as the reverse complement.
AAAAAAAAGAATTCTATTTTTGTTTTATTCTCATGGCTTGCTTTGGTTTTTCACCAGGAAATGCCTCTGCAGGTAAACTAATACATTAAAATAGATTTTTTAAAATCCCATTTGTTTCTCCAAACTACAAGTCCTGGTGTTATTTTGTGCCTTTTTAATGGGATTTTATTAAGGATTTTTGGTCCATTTAACCAGATTTCACCAGAGCTAACAACATCAAACCTTATCTTGCCCTGATGTCCAGATCCAGCTTTTTAAATCCCTGATATTCCCAATGATTAAGCAGTAATTAGACCTCTGGAAAAGCTTCTCCTCATAAAGATTTTGTGGAAAAAAACCCTAAAACTAGTAGTTTGAATGTTTGGGTAATTCTAATTCTTCTCCTGCAGTTACACTGTGTAATTATCTCTATATTTGCTCTCTCTAAAGTAATATTTGTGTGTCAGAAGTGGTATATTATAAGGAAATGAGCCTGGTTTAATTAACAAATAATAAATGTAATTTTATGTTATAAATGTTAACAGTGTAAAAAATGTTCACAAAGAATAACGTTAAAATGTTAATAATATAGATCATATTTAAACAAGTGGATAAATACAAGACATCTTTTACATCTAAGAAAAATTATTATAAAATAATTACAATAGGTATAAAATAGCTAATAATATATAAATATAGTATAGAAATAATCTATAAATTAATATAAAATGAATAAAAATGTTAAAAAAGTTAAGATAGTTAAACCAGGGGCTAAGCTGGACATGTTTGTCATTCCAGCCAGTTTTGTGTAACCCCTGACATTAAAATTTAAATTCTGGGATATTAAAGAACCAAAATGTCCTTTGTGAACTAGAGAAGGGAGGGGGTGAAAAAAGTTCTCCTCACTTTCAATAACAAACAGGGTTGAATTTTGAAGTTGCTGCAGTTTATATTTCACAGTAACCTTAAAAAATACCAAAATCCACATTTCCAGGCTGGTCATTGGTCTGTAAATCAGGAGGAAAATCAGGAATGTTGCCCAGAGAGAATAAAAATCATCATCATTGTTATTAATCCAAATAGTTTTATTGCTGAAGCTGTCAGAGGTGCATTAAGAGCAGATTTTGGAGTGGTTTAAGCCGATGACTGATCCTGCCTGGCTTCAAAGGGGACAGCCAGCAGGAACACGAAATTCCTGCCAAATAAACCCGGAGCAATTTGTCTCACGTGAAAAGCTCGGCTGGCTCCGTCCCCCTGCCTCTGATTGTCCCCAGCCTCGATGCAGCAGCACGAGACTCACCCAAAAATCCAGTAAAAAATACCAAGAAGGGGGTGAATTTGAATTTTTTTAATTTTTTTTTTGGTTTTTTTTCAGTTGCAATCCAAGGTCAAGGCGTGCTGGGGAAGCACTGGGATGATCCCGAGGGATGGCAGAGCTGGATGTCACCCTGCTCTCGGGGACAGCCACCTGCCTGGGAACTGAGGCTCCAAAGTGCACGGCAATTACATCAAATTTGCTCAACTTTTCTCTGTATCTGCTGAAATCTAAGAGAGCAGGAATGGACTTTGGGGTGATGGGACCCTCGATAAGCCTCAATGGCTCTGTGTTTCCTGCCTGGATCCCCTCAGTATTCCCATTGTTAGCCTGAACTCCTTAAATCCACAGAGATGGAGCCCATGGAAGGATGTTTATGTGCAGGGAATTGTGTTTTTCCTCCTACTCAGTCACTCCAAATCTGTATTTTTAGGTCTAATTTAGAGATTCAATAATTTTTATTTGTGTTTNGGCATGTATACCTACCATACAATTTATATAATATAAATATAAATATAAATATAAATATAAATATAAATATAAATATAAAATATTTATTTAATTTATATTTTTATTTATATCCTGGAATGCCTTTAAAGCCCCCCCCCAAACCTGCTTCTGGTGAGGAGGGGTGATCCCAAAGCTGCTGATTTCCCAAAGTGGTGTAACCCTAGCGTTGGGCACTGATATGGGGCAACAATGGGGTTATTCATGCTGAGTTCAGGGACTGAAAATGAGTTTGAAGAGGCTGAAAATGATGAAAGGGGAAATCAGGGCTGGGCTCTGCTCCACAGTGATAGAGGAAAAGGGATTTTGGCAGGGGGAAATAGCATTTTTCATTCCAAGCAAGATCCACTGCTGGCTGTTCAAGCCATTTCCTAAGTGAAAATCAGACACATTAAATATATTTTATAGAATCAGATTCATACATATATTACATATAATGGAAAAATATTACATTAAATATATTTAAAGTATTTAATAATATGCTGGAGCAATAGATATTGGTGTTAATCCTTTGTGCTTCCAAGCAGCTTTTCCCTCCAGCCCTTCCCGTTTGGGATCTGATTCTTTGGGATGGCAGAGCCAAAACTCCTGATTTCACTCTGGATGACAACTCCACCTCTGCCTTCCCCCTCTCTCTGGGAAATCCAGGCTGGATGCTGAAGGTATGAGTTTCAAAATTCCATGGGAATGAGGATTTCCTTTCTGTTTGCAGGTTTGGGGTTCAAACACCTGCAGGAAGGGGAGGGCCTGAACATCTTCCCCATGGAATTCCTTGCCACAGGAAGTTTGTGTTCAGTTAAGACCAGCTTTGCACAGGCTCTGGCTTTGCAGGAGTGTGGTTTGGCCAGAGCTGAATTTGCAATCTAAAGGGAAGAATAAAACCCCCTCTGTGACAGTTCACTGGCAATTTCCAGGAGATTTTTGGAGTGAAGGTTTTTCAACACTCACCAAAACCTTCACCTGTAAATCAGCTCAGGCTGAGGGAGGGATTTTTGATTTGCAGGTGCTGCAAACATGAGCAGTGTTTGATTATGGCACAACCTCTCCCTCTCTTTAAATGCCCTTCCACTTGTGGTCCAGGAAAATAGGACTGACTCCTAAATCTTGCAAGAACACTTCCATAAATTCCCCCACTAATATAATATCACCCATAAATCATTTTGCATGAGCAAATTGCTCTTGAAGGCATTTTGTTTCATGTTCCCCTTCCCCCCCTCCAGTTTCTGCCATCAATCTTTAAGACAGTGATCTCTTTCCAGCCTTTCAGATTAACAAGATAAATTATTCACTAATGTGTTGGAAAAACAAGTTAGAACTCCCAAACACTGCTTGGAGTGGAAAGGAAAAGGGCTGGGGCTGCTGGTCCTTGTCAAGTTGTTCTCAAAGTCTGGTTTGAGGAGTTTTTGGAGTGTCCAAGGCCAGGTTGGACGGGGTTTGGAGGAAGCTGGGACTGTGGAAGGTGTCCCTGCCATGGCAGGGGGGGAATGGGATGAGCTTCAAGGTCCTTTCCAACCCAAAGCATTCCATGAATCTGTTGTGCCCGGGCTGAACTGATTGTCCCTTTAAGGGGGACAACCTTTAAGGAACCTTCCAACCCTAAAGGAGCTTTCCCTCTGATTCTGTCAGGAAATGTCCGTGGGCTGAGCAGCTCCCACCCTTGGACCTTTCCCTGATGTTGTGAGCTTTGAGCTCTGCTCTTTCTTCTTCCTCCCCCTGATGTTTTTCCTTCTCTGCTGGTTAAGCCCCTTTGTCTCCCTCTCTTTCCTGCCCTAAATCCATGGCGTGGGAGGATGTGGGAAGCAGGGAGGAGAAACACAGGGAAAAGCAGGAGGAGGAACGTGAGGCTGAAGGAACTGGAGAAGATCAGGATCACCAGAGCTTTTCTCCCTTTCCAATGAATCTGTTCCTGTTGAACTGGATTGAATCCCAATCCAAGACCATGCTGGGAACATGGAATGGTTTGTGCTGGAAGGGACCTTAAAGCTCATCCCATTCCACCCCTGCCATGGCAGGGACATTTCCACTATCCCAGGGTGCTCCTAGTCCTGTCCAGCCTGGCCTTGGAGCCTTCCAGGGATCCAGAGTGCTTCATCTCATTCCCATTCCTGATTAAAATCCTTGGCTCTCCCATTCCTGAGCCACGGCTGCTGCTCTTTGCCTGAGCATTCATGATCCTTCAACAGGGAATTATTTTCTCAGCCTTTCTGTTTTTCGTGCAACGAAGTCATCTCTGTGATGAAAATTTTTCTGGGATGAAAGCAGTCTGGAGAAAATGAGTTTCCACTGTGCTATTTTAGGAACAGAATCATTCGAGTGGCAGCTAATGAGCTTGAAAATGTGCCAAAAAAAATTATCAGCAGGAAAAAGTGAGAAAAGGGGTTTGACTCCCACAGGTTTCCACTTCCAAGGAAGCAATAAATCATATTCACCAGTTGAGATTTGTAGTGAAGATTTGGGAAAAAAAAAAATTAAATCTGAATTTTTAATTTTGCGGGAAGAACCGCAAAAGCACATTTAGGATTTTTTTAAAGATATCTGTGCATTCCAAGAGGAAAAAAAAAAAAATTGGGAAAGCAGCACTTTTGCAAATCCTCTGCAGGGCAAGGGCTGGATTTCAGTGGATTGAGCAGGTTCTGTGTTGCCCAGTTACTATTGGGGAGCGTTTGTGGGAGATCTCATCTCGCATTCCTCCTGCTCCTGTGGATCCCTGCTGCTCCCAGGTGAGGGATTTATCTCTGCCCTGATGCAATTTTCCAGCTCCTCTGGTTTCTGTGAGGAGCAGACAGCTGGGCTCCGTGCCTGGGACACGAAAGGGTCCTGGGGAGGGAACAGAGAGGAGAAAGGGTGTTTATCCTTTGTTAGAAATCCTTCCACGTATTGCCTGCTCACCTGGTAGATGAGAGGATTCCTTGGAACAGCTGTAATGCCACAACTCTCATTTGAAATTCCCTGGAAATGGCTATTAATTTAGGGGAAAAAAGTGAAGTTGTTGTTGTAAATATAGTTTGTATGTTATATAATATTATATATATACAAGAGATGGAGGGACGGGACACAGGGAATGGCTCCCACTGCCAGAGGGCAGGGATGGATGGGAGATTGGGAAGGAATTCCTGGGTGGTCTGGAATTCCCAGAGCAGCTGGGGCTGCCCTGGATCCCTGGCAGTGTCCCAGGCCAGGCTGGATGGGGCTTGGAGCAGCCTGGGACAGTGGGAGGGGTCCCATGGCAGGGGGATGGAATGGGATGAGCTTTAAGATCCCTTTGAACCCAAACCAGTCTGGAATTGTGTTCAGGGCTGCTTCCAGAGCTGGGCTTGCAGCAAGGGCTCAGCTGAACTGTGAGATCCATGGCCCAGCTTTGCCCTCCAGCCTGGTTTGGTGGCAGTGCCAGGAGCAAGGGGACAGCTCAGCTCTGAGCTGGGGATTGGGAACAAGGTGCACAATGGACACCTCCTGGATCCCAGGAGGGAGTGAGGGAAAGGGAATGGCCATGGAATCTGGGATCAAGCCCTGCTGGGAAGCTCCCTGCAGGTAACCCAGCCTGGATTGCATCACTTCAATCCCAGAATCTTCCAGGCTGGAAAAGCCCTCTGAGCTCATCGAGTCCAGCACTGCCAAGGCCACCACTTGTGTCCCCTAGTGCCACATGCATGTGGCTTTGAAATCCCTGCAGGGATGGGGATTCCACCACCCCTGGATCATTGAATTTCTATCCCAGGAACTCTCTGCTCATCCCAAAAAGATGCTGGAACAGCAGCAAGGAAACACAGCTGGGCTTTCAGAGCTCTGTCACAGTCAGCTCTCACCACAAGAGTGAAATAACTGCATCAAATCTGTCCAGGCCATCTTTGCCTTCAAATTCCCAAAGTTTATCTCATCCTTTCTCATAAAGATTCCTTTTCAGGCAGCTTAAAGGAAAATGAAGGAAACAAAGATGGGATCTTGGAGTGACATCTCTTAATGAGACCTCTCAAACTTTCCCATTAACTCACAGCAGATGCAGACATCCAAAATTACACCCAGATTTTCTCCCCTAGCCCATAAATAGTCTGTGCTCAGGGTCCCTCACATTGTCTCCATCTTCTTGGCTTCTTCCCAAAGCAGCTTCTTTTGGCACGCTGGAGCTGATGGGAACGATCTTGTAGGAAGAACAAAGTGCATTTTTTTTCCAAAGGAAATAATAAATCTGCTGTGGGCTTTCAAAGCCAGCTGACATCATCAGCAAGGGAGGCTTTTTATGTGTTTTGAGAATGTAGGAAGAGCACAGATGTCAGTTTGGACCATTCACATCTTAACTCTAAAGAGGTGCACAGGATTTCCCAATGGATTTTCCCCTTTATTTTGTTTATCTCTTTTTTAATTAAGGTTAAAAAAAATAATTGATTGAATTTAATTATAGGGAAAAATAGAGATATTTGTTTTATTATCACAGAATCCCAGGATGGTTTGGGATGGAAGGGAAGTTAAAGCTGATCCCATTCTACCCCTACCACAGGCAGGGACGCCTCCCACTGTCCCAGGGTGCTCCAAGCCCTGTCCAACCTGGCCTTGGAGACACTTCCAGGGTTGGAACATCCACACCTGTGGTTGATGCTAAATGAATTTTATTGCTGGAGTGCTTCAATTCCAGGTGGAAAGAGGAAAAGCAGCAAGAAATCCTCAAAAGCTGTCCACAGCTCCTTAGGAGCTCTCTGGTGTTTACATTTTTCTGCCAGTCCGAGAGGAAGAGTGGCTGGAATGCAGAGCCATCAACTTCATTCCCAATTTTCCACCAGAAATTCCACAAAACCTCCAACCCCACCTCTCCTTAGGCTCCTTCTTAGTTTCCACTCTAGGAATTAAAGTCCTGGCAGATAATCAGAGACAAACAGGGTCCCTTTCATTCCTGTCATTTGTCTCCCTTCTTTGACAAAAAAAAAAAAAAAAGTTTGTGGGGAAAAAATGAACCCCTTTTTACACCATTAATTATCTTTTTTTTTTTTTTTTAGTTCTTCATTCCATGCTTTTTCCAGCTGCTGCTGATCCAGGAGTGCTCCTTCTGTGGAGCATTTTCCATCCAGCAAGAGGTCTCACAGCTGGAGTTTCTACACTCAGTCCCTGCCTCTGGAATTTTCTTCCTGGCCAAGGAAAGCCTGGCAGAGCAGGAAAAACACCCTGTGAGTTGTTGGCTGAAATCTTGTTCTCCTTGGGCACGTTAAAAGTGGAGTTTAGAAATTGTGGGGTGTTGTTCAAACAGACCACACACCTCAAAACCTCCAACCCCATCCTTGAACCTTTCCACGTTCCCACACCTTCTTTGGGCAACCTGGAATTGTTTCTCCATGTTATGTTGCCTCTGTGCCCTTGAAATATTCCTATTTTTCCCCTCTGACTTTCCTTCAGCTGCCCATCTTTCTTACCTCACTCTTCCCTGGAATATTTCCTTGTTTATTTGAGTTTGTTTGGTTTTGTTTTTGGTTGTTTTTTTTTTTAATTGAACTAGAGATGTGTTAGGTTTTGTTCTATCACCCAGTTTCTCTCACAGGGTTGTCCAAGAGGAATTGTATTTGGGAATTGTCATGGAAAATTAAGGGATGTGCTGAATTCCTTTTATTTTTGAGGTGCTTTGCTGGTCAGGGTGTTAAACTGGATAGAATTAGAACTCATAATTATCAGTTTCTTTCCTCTGTTCACATGATTCTTAAACCAGGAAGTGAAATGAAGGAGACAGGAATTCCCAGTTTATCCCGTTCTTCCTAAAATGCTGGGATTTAATAACATGTTTCCAGCTTTACTACTGGGAATGTAATCAAATGCTGGAGACCAGCAGCACCATGGATTTTTCCTTTTATTCCTTCTGCAGGACTGGAAAATTCAGTCTTTAAACTGCTCCTTCTGGCAGTGAGTATCTGTTGAAGGTTATTAAACGTTGTTAATTATGTCACTAATTCCAGGTGAAACCCAGGACTGCTTGGGCATGCAGGAACCTCAACCCCATGTTTGCAATTATCCTGTTGTAAAACACCAGAATCTTGGGATTCATCTCCATTCCATGTTGAAATGGAGCCCTCTCCCAAAAAACTTCATTTGGTGGAATTTTGGTGGCGAATTTTGAGCTCGAAGTGTCCGAACTCAATATTTTGATGGCGTTTCTTGGATGTAAATTTTAATATTTTGATGTTGATTTTGGACTCTTTCTTGCTGGCACTGCTGGGTCTTGCTGATGCTCCCTGGGATCAGCACACAAACACCTCAATTCCTGAGGTGTGGAGGAATTAGGGGACACCTGGAGGGTCATGATTTGGAAAATCTCGGGATGCAGCTCTGGGACTTCTGGGATTCCATTAGCACATAGGGCTGGGTCACATCCATCCTCTTATCCACCAAATCCTTCTCCTCAGGGCTGCTCCAACACCCAGCCCCAATTCTACCAGCCCAAAGGTGCTTTGTGCTCCAAAATCTTGGTCTAAATCCAAAAGTTTATAGAAAATTAATCCCCCTTCAGGGACTACCTGAAATAGCCAAACTGTCTCCAGAAATGCCAAATGCTGGGTGCTCTTTGCTTCAGCAAAGGTTTAAATGAGATTAAAACTGGCAGAAGGCTTTTAAAAATGAGGATACAGAGAAATTTCATTTAGTCAGATGTGTTTTGTTTGATGCTGATAGTGAAGAGCTGCAAACAGAAATAAAAAGTTATACTTAACAGCAGAATTCCTGATCTGAGACAGATAAAGCCCAGCTTTGTGCTAGACTAGACTAGGTCTGGCAAACAGAGAATGAAATTATTACAGTCTCAGTTTAGCTCTTTCCCCAGTATTTATGGGGACTTTGAGGGATCATTTCCAGCAGCTGATTGTACTAAAAAAAATCAGCTTTCATCTCCCTGAGCCATGAGCTGAGCATTCATGAACCACCCCCAGCCAGAAATGAATACAAGCCATTGAAAGCTGGCCCAGAAGCCAAGGGCTGAGCTGCAGATCCTGGGAGACACTGGTGGGGTTCATTCCTGGCCAGTTAGGGAGCGTCTGGGGAGGTGTGAAAATGAAAATCTGTTTTTTCTGAGTGCCCAAAGGCAGAGCCACAGCCCTCAAAGCCAATCCTGAAGGAGCAGATGTCCCTCAGCAGAAGGACAACCCCAGGATTTCTTATCAGCAGAGCTGGAGCTGCCCTCTCTGAGCATTAATTCTTTCATGTGATATTTTAAATTAATGAGTTCCTAATTGCTGTTAATAACTGGCTTTTGATGCTCCAGGATTTCCCAGTTTGGATTGGCTTGAGACACCCCAGCACTCACTTGTGGAATCTTTACTTCTTTTTTTGTCAAGGTCAGGATTAAATGTGTGAGAGGGTATTTCTTGTTGGGACTCAGGTGTTTATCAGTTCTTATCTCTGTTACAGTCTCACAAACCCTGATCCTACAGCACTTCACTCTGACACACTAAAATGGAGCTGTGTCTCTCTCTCTGCAAGGCCTTTTAAGGATAAACTGCCCAATTAAGAAATGACACCTCAATTATTTTTACTTTTAACCCAATAACTAATCACTCATGCCCTGCAATGTGGACTTTTTTATCCAATTACACAAAACCACCCAAACCTATGGAGAAGAAGGTGAAGAAGTAGGTGAAGAAGAAGAAGGAGAATGTAAAGAAGGACCAGCCTCCACCCTAAAACCTCCATCCTGCCTTATATATTACTATATTCTAAACCCTTAAACTCTGAGTTTCCCATCCTGTGACATCACACACTTCTATCCAAACCCCACACCCACAATCCCAGTTCTGTCATTCCATTTTGGAAGCCTTCTCCAGGGCCTCAGCTCAATGTAGTGTTCTCCTGGGGGTCAGTGCCTGCCAGCACAGAAAGTCTCAAATTCCCAGCAGCCAGGGCTCCAACACTTCCTGGGCTGTTCTGGCAAATGCTGCCCCAAATGCCCCAAATCAGGGCTCAGACTCAGCCTGTGGGGCCTGGCTGCTCCTCAGGAGAAGAGAGGAAGGTCTTTCCCAAAGAATCACCCAGCTTTTTGGTTTTTTTAATGCATGACATCAATTACTCCTTTAATCCTCACCTCTGTATGGGAGTCTTAAAAGGATTCACAATTTATTTCATGACTGAGGTGATTTTACGAGTTCTTTTCACAATGGGGTTTCCCACAGAGGTTTGAAATCTCCCTGTGCATGCACACACAGGCAGGGAGGGGTTCACTCCTGTGGATCCTGATGGGATAAATTGATTCATCTAAACCCTTCTCAGTGAGCCATTTTGACCTCCTAATCTCCCTGCAGGACCACAAGGCTTTTGTAGCCTTCCCAAAGATTTGCAGCCCTTCTAATCCTGATTCTGGGTTGGGATTTCTTGATTTCTGTCAAACTTTTCATCTCCCTGATGCTGTCCCAGAGCCTCACTGCTCCTAAAGCTCCTTGTTTTGTTCTGATTGATTCATGGGGATTATTCACAGGCTCTGAGAGCAGCAGGCAGATTGTTCTGTTCTATTCATGGGGATAAATATGGAAATAATTAGGGTGTGTTATTAAATCCTGTGCATCAGGTGAGGATTTTGGCTCTGATGGATGGGTCTGAACCTTCTCAATGAGATGTTTTGACTTCCTAATCTCCCTGCATGACCACAAGGCTTTTGTAGCCTTCCCCAAGACTCACAGCCCTTCTAATCCTGATTCTGGGATGGGATTTTGTGATTTCTGTCAAACCTTTCCTCTTCCTGATGCTGTCTCACTGCTCCTTTTCATTAAAGCTCCCTGTTTTGCTCTGATTGATTGGTGGGGATGATTCACAGGCCCTGAGAGCAGCAGACAGATTGTTCTGTCCTATTCATGGGATCTGTGGGGATAAATATGGAGATAATTAGGGTGTGTTATTAAATCCCATGCGTCAGGTGAGGGTTTTGGGCCTGATGGATGATTTGAGCTGAGTCAGGAGGGTGTCCACCCTCTGTTAGCAATGCTCAGGGTCTGTTCCACTCTTCTAATCTCTGAAAGGAGATGTCTTTCCCTGCCCATCTATTTTTGGGATGACACCTCCCTCTGTAGTGAACCACTGAATATTTGCTGTGCCTCAGCCACTTCCACAGCTGCCACCTGATAAAATCCAGGCAGATGCTTCCTTTAGCTAAAAGAGGGGAGATTAAATTGGACTTTAGGAAGGATTTCTTCCCTGTGAGGGTGGTGAGGCCCTGGCACAGGGTGCCCAGAGAAGCTGTGGCTGCCCCTGGATCCCTGGCAGTGTCCAAGGCCAGGCTGGAGCACCCTGGGACAGTGGAAAGTGTCCCTGCCCATGGCAGGGGTGGAATGGGATGAGCTTTAGGGTCTCTTCCAACTCAAGCCAGTCTGGATTCTGGAATTCTTGGCCCAAACAATGCCCTGCCTCTGGGGCTGCTGTTCCTTCTTTCCCACAGGGAATTCCCAGCTCCTGCCCTCTCCATCCCAATGCCTGCTCAGCACTGAGCTCTGGTCCTCCACGCCCAGCCCTGACTCAGTCCTGACACCCAGATCTGGTTTTTAAATCTCCTGCCTGAGCAGTTCCTGGTCCAGAACCACCCCAGCCCTGCTCCTGCAGCAGGGCAAGGACAGGGATCATTCCCTGCCCTCACAGGGATTAGTTCCCTACTCCCTTAAAGCTTTTCACAAACCTCTTGATTCATTGCCTGTTCTTCTAGGCCTCTTTCCAGTAATTTTTTCAAGTCCTCTGTCCTCCAGCCTCTGTCTGAATTTTGGGACACAGTGGTTCTGAGGAGGTCTGTCCTTGACCCTGACTCAGTGCTCAATTCCACAGCATTTTTCATGCAAAAGCCTAAGGAATTTTTGAAATTAATATTTATGCTTTAGTAACCCTAAGAGGAAAACATGGGCATCTCCAAGATGCTGTGTAGGTAAATAATAAGTGATTAATTCATTATTTTTTTGATTAATTAAGTGATGAATGTGATTAATGTGATTTTTGTGATTAATTAAGTGATTGTGATTAAGTAAAAGTGATTAATTAATTAATTTTCCGACTCACAGAGTCAGACTTTGCAGCTTTTTCAGGGAGTGATCAATGTTTATGTCAACAGAGCAAATTTTAGGAACAGGTTCTTCCTCCAGGGGGTTATGGGGCACTGGAATTGCTCCCTAGGGAATGGGCAAGGCCCCAAGGCTGCTAGAGCTCCAGGAACATTTGGCCAACACTCTCAGGAAGGATTTTTGGAGTATCCCGTGCAGAGCCAGGGGCTGGACTGGATGGTCCTTGTGGATCCCTTCCAGCTCCGGATATTTTGGGATTCAGTGATGATATTTTATCGTTACGCAGAGGAGAGAACGCGTGGCAGCGCTCAAACCCCAGAGGTCAGAGCTGCCTCAGACCTGTCTGAGGGAGATGCTCTTCCCATAAACATTGGAAGAGGAAGCAGGAGCAGCAGGGAGCAGGAAAGACCGGTGGTGCCCCCTGATTTGTGTGCTGGAGTGAGGATGGCAGTGGGAGAGAGGTGCTGCAGCTTCTCCCAAGAGCACTCCTGCCCTTCCGAGCAGCTGATTTCATAGCGACGCTTCTTTTATGAATTGCTGCTTAGGCTGTTTTGAATACTTTCTGGTTTGAATACTTTCTGGTTTGGATACTTTCTGGTTTGAATACTTTCTGGTTTGAATACCTTCTGCATGACTAATTAATGTCCCGAAATGAATTAAGCTGCGCTGTTAAACCCCAGCCTGTGTGTACAAACTGCCCTCCTTCAACGTTTTTATCTCGGAATTCTCAGGGAGGGGGCATCGCCTGTTATCTAAAAGCCACTTAGCCGAGCTGAGATGTGATGTCATGCTCTGGAAATACGTGGGGGGTTTCTGAGCTCAGCCTGCCGAGACACAGACGCGACTTCGCTGTGATAAACCTCATTAAGGTCCTTAAAACCTGCGAGCAGCAGAGATAACAAACGGGCTGGAAGCTGGCCCGGGATGAATCCGCGCAGCCCCGCAGCCGGAGCTCTGCTCGGGTGAAGCTCTGCGGAGCGCTGGGCTGGGATCAGCCGGAGATCCAGCGCCGGGGAGGCGCTCCCGGCTGGAGCAGGGAGCTGGAACTCCCCGCTGACCCTCGGCAGGAGCAGCAGCAGCGCGGAAAAACGGGAATAAGGTAATCCCACAGGCTGGAATGTTTGTGCTTCACTCCGGGATGGTGCTCGCTCCTGGCTCGCAGGATTCCTCTCCTTCCCGGCTGCTAACTCCCTGTGCTTTTGAACTCATCCTTTACTATCCATAGATTTTTTTTTTTTTTTCCCCACCCTGGAACAAAGACAAGCTGGATAACCCGCTGATTGTTTGATCTGTCCACACCAGCCCGGAATAAAATCTCGTTTTTAATGAAGCACGAAGGAAAGCCGGAGCTCAGCACAATTCCCTGCCCGCCGGAGATCCTAATCTCGCCTTGCCAGCAGAGCAGAGCGGGCACAGCCGCTCCATGAGCCGGCCCCGGCCGGGAGCCGAGCCCAGCCTGCTCCCGCACCCCTGGATCCAGCACCCCTGGCTCCAGCATTCCCGGATCCCGCATTCCCGGCTCCAGCATTCCCGGATCCCGCATCTCCGAATCCCTCATTCCCGGCTCCAGCATTCCCGGATCCCGCATCTCCGAATCCCGCATTCCCGGCTCCAGCATTCCCGGCTCCCGGGCTGCCCCGGCCGCCGAGGGAGCGATGGAAAATCCCTGAGCCAGCGCCAGGAAAATCCGTGCGGTAAAGGTACGTCCCTGTCTCTGTCTAACCCCCCCGAATCCCTTCTTTCTACCACTTTTCCCTCTTCTTTCCCCTATTCTTTTCCCTCTTCTTTCCCCTATTCATTTCCCTCTTCTTTTCCCTATTGTTTTCTCCATTGTCACAGCGGAAAAGGCGATTATTTTTTTAGTCGAGAAGTCACTCGGGTTGACACGTGCTTAGCAAAACAAACCCGTGCCTGTGTGGGGTTGAAGAGAAAATTTCCATTTCCCCTCCGCTCAGCCCTGGCTCGGTGATTCCAGCCGGATTTGGGGACTCCTCGCTCCCCTCCAGGAGCAGAACCGGCTCCCCGCGGGATGAGCTCCGGGATCAGCCCCGGGATGAGCCCCGGGATGAGCGCCGGGGGGTTTCCAGGAGCCTCCCGTGTTTGGAACCCGCCCTTCCCTTCCAAACCCCCCCTTCTCCGCCCAAATTCCCGGTTTTTTGGGGTCACAGCCACAGGAGAAGGCTCTCCGGGTGTTTTTGGCTCCCGAGAGGTGATGGAGGCGCTCCCGGGCTGGTCCTGCCCCGCTCCCCAGCGGGGCTCTGCGGTTTGGCAGGAGGCTGGGAGTGTGGTTATCATTATTTTAAATTTTTTTTCTGAGAGCCTCTTTATGGAAATGGGGCTCTTCACAAGTTCTTTTCCGTATGAAAGCAAAGGGAATAATTATATTTGTTGGGAGTAAAAGAGAGTCAGGGTGCTGCTGCTGCTAAAGAGCTTCCTGCTCTTCTTCCCTGTTAATTAAAAACTCTGCTCTCTAAAAAATCATGGAATATTTTGGGTTGGAAGGGATCTTAAAGCTCATCCCATTCCAATCCCTGCCGTGGGCAGGAGCGCCTTCCCCTGGTTGCTCCAAGCCCCATCCAGCCTAGCTTTGGAATAAATTAAATTAAAAATTAAATTAATTTCATAGATAAATAACTGTGTTTCCAGTTGTAGCCAGTGTATGTGCTCTTTCCTGCTTAAGTGGAGGGAATATTACCAATGTCTTATAATTATTAAACTCTCTTCCTAAATATTACTTGCCAATACAATGAGCTGGACAATTCTTTTCTATATCCACATAATTTCTCCTGTATTTTGGGAATTTTTTACTTGGCAATGGACACGGGCAGGTATGAAAACCTGGCCAAACTGCAGGAGTCCCTGCAGGAATATCCATCATTTGTAATCCACATTGGTTGATTTTTCCAGTGTCAGGAGCCCAGGCTGGGGTTCTTTTTTTAAAATCACTTCAAGGTTCATTTTCAGGCCACACCAGCTGCTGGGCTGATGGATTGGGGACTTCCAGAACTGGCACAATAAATGCATTTTGTATGTAAAAAAAGAACTATTCTGTTGCTTCAGAGAGCTTGTTCTGTGGGAATTGGTGTGGGAGAGATCAGAGATCCCAGAGATCCCAGTGGGAAATGGGTGGAAATCCCTGGTGCGACTATTAACACACCTTTAGAACAACCTCTGCCGGATTCCCCCCTGCTTTTATTGCTGTGGAAAAGCTGTTTTGCACCAAGATGGGAGGACCTGGCTGGCTCAGAGCTGGCGCTGGTGGTGTCAGGAGGTCAGGCTGGCTGCGCATCGCGCTCCAGCCTCGCGGAATCCCGCGGATTTCAGAGCCGTGCGTTATTTTCCTGCTGTGGAAACTCAGTGGTGCCGTTCCCTCTGCAACCTGTGCTGGAAGCAGCACAGGAAAATACAAATTTTGATATTTTTGCTTGGTTGTGGTCAGTGCTGAGCTTGCAGGGCCCAGCCCTGTGAGGGACGAGGGGTGGGGATGTGGTTTCTCCACCAGATCCGTGTTTTCGCGGCAGCGGAACGAGCTGGAAACAAATCCTCAGTGAGACAAACGATTCCAAAATGATTTAGCTCATTAGGACTGCTGGGATAAAATGATTCTCTACATCCACTTATTAGTTATGCACACACCAAGGACAGGGTTTAACAAGGCTTGCCCTTGAGTCTAACCCTGCTGTGTCCCTACAGCCCCAGGACGTGCCAGCAGGGAGGGAATCCAACCCTTCCCATTCCCACTGGATTTTTTTTTAGGCCAGTGCTGACATAAAAACATCTGAAAAGTCCTCCTGGCCGTGTTACAGTGGGAGGCTTGTTCCCTGTAAATCTAAAACTTTATTTATGCGTCAGCGATCCGCTGGTTCCATTATTTGGCGCTCGCGTGTCTGATCTCCAGGCTGATTTCCTGCCACTCTCTGGTGTAAAAGTAAAGGATAAGTTACAACGGAGCTTGGAAACTGAATAAATTATTTGCTTTCAGCTCTGCTCGTCAGCAGGGCTGGGCTTTTCCAATGGAAACCCAAGTTGCATCCCACAATTTGTCGATCGATCCAGTTTCTCACGGCCTGGATGAACAGTGGGGTTTAAGGAGCACTAAAAATAAACGCTGGACATCCCTCAAGATGATTTTTAGGACCTGAGGGCAGGAAGTTCTGACCCCTCTCCTTTCCCTGCCCTGTTTTGCTCCTCGTGTCTGTCAGATTGATGTGATGGAATGGGCAGAGCGAGTCCTTGGGGTCAAGAAATCCAAGGGCCGAGCTCGGCCGTGGAGAGCTCTGGGGAGAGCTGGAAGTGTCTGCTGGTGCTGCTGATGGTCTGGCTCCAGAAAACTCACTCAGGGACACCTATTTAGTGGAAATGAACTCATTTAGCTCGAAAACAAACTGTTATTTCAGCCCTGGGGCGGCTGACGCGGGCCCTGGGTGAAAGGTGCCGTGTCTGCCTTGCTGATTGGGATCTGCCTTTGGAAAGAGATCTTGGCTCAGTGGGAGCACTAAAAGGAGGTGGCAAGGTAGGATTTCTGGTGGCTCTTTGCCACTCTGGAGAGATTTTTACCTCAGACAATCCCTCCTTGTGGTGTAATGGGAGAGCAAGAGCAAAAGTACAAATAAAGCCCATGATTATACCACCACTTTTTAAAAACTATTTTGAAGTCTGTGATTTTTTTTTTTTTTGGTAGTTTGAACGACAAGACTTGCTGGAAATCCATTTTTTTTCCTACAAAGTGAATAATTCCTCATTTTTTTTCATGTCTTCCACCCATTTTTCCCCTGGTGAGTTTTCTGTGTTTTTTGTGGCGTGGTGTGACCTACTCAGAGAGGAGCAGAGTCCTTATCCCTCCATGGCCATATGTTCCTAGAAATAATAATCATTTTCCTTCAGGGCTGCTATTTGGGCTCTTCCCTGTCCACTTTGTTGTCCCTGGTTGAGCTTTTATAAATGTGCTGTGGAAATTTTATGGGCTTCACAGGAGAAATGTGTGTCTGGAGGCAGGACTCCTTCCCCACCAACAATAAAGTATTGTTAACCCCATAAAAATCTATTTTGGACATCTGTACACCCAATAAACCCGCGGTTTATCCCTTGGCACGTGTTAAAACGGGGACAAATCCAGCATAAATGGTCATTTGTTCATTGCCCAGTTGTGCCTACGTGATCCCAGCTCAGCCCCTGCTCCAGTGATTCCCTGTGAATCCACAATATTCCCATTTATGGGGCTGCCAGCAGTGCCAGGGCAGGGAGTTAAGAGTGGGGCTCTCTCCCAAGGGGTGCTGCAGATGCTCTCAGCAGGAGCTGCGCCTCCTCCCAGGGCTTGGCTTCGCTGGAAAACTCAGGAAATCCTCAAAGTTGGGATGGATTTGGGATGATGACATAAAATATCCCTCCTGCTGCTCCATTGGTGTGTATTCCTGAGTAAGCTCTTCCAGGGGCTTCCTAATTTTCTATAAATTGCTAAATATTCTATGTAAGTTGCTAAATATTCTATATAATCTGCTAAATATGCTATATAAATAGCTAAATATTCTGTATAAATTGCTAAATGTTACATATAAACCCCTAAATATTCTATATATACAGCTAAATATGCCATATAAATAGCAAAATATTCTATATAAATTGCTAAATGTTCTATATAAACTGCTAAATATTCTATATATGCAGCTAAATATGCCATATAAATAGCTAAATATTCTATATAAATTGCTAAATGTTCTATATAAACCCCTAAATATTCTATATAAACAGCTAAATATGCCATATAAATAGCTAAATACTCTTTATAAATTGCCAAATATTCTATATAAATTGCTAAATGTTCTACATGAACTGCTAAATATGATAGGAAAAGATGAGAGGAATTACCTCACTTATAATTAAAATTTCATCACGTTTTCCTTTTACTTCTTTTATTTGTTTAATGCCAATTATTCCTGTATTTTTTCAAATTCTGGGTGCATTCTATTTAAATTTGAGGTGGTTTTTTTGTTGTTGTGGGGCTTTTTTTGGTTTGGTTTTTTTGGGGGTTTTTTTTGGTTGGTTTTTTTTTGTTTTTGGCATTCTCTTCCTCTACAAGTGCCTTTAATAGAATAACAGAAATTCCTCTCATGGAATCCTGTCTGCAATTATTTCCTATCAGTCAACCCTGAGCTTTTGTGTGGCTCTGCTTTCATCTCCTGAGCTGCTGTGCAGACAAATTACGACTCTCAGGCAGGTGCCTGACTCGCTGTGGGATGATCCCTGTGGATACTGCAGGGATTTGGCTGGAAAAATTGGAAGGGAAATATTTCAGCATCAGGCAGGTTGCAGAATTCCTGGGGTTTGTCCCGAGGAGGGAGTTGCTGTGCTAAAAAACAAAACAAAAAAACAAGTATAAAACCAGATTAACAGAGGAAATTATTGAGATTCAGGATTGGTTTGCAGTGCAGGGAATAAAAGGACTCTGGAAAAGGGGAAGTCATGGAAGGAGAGTGTTTTCCTGGTGGTTTATATCCAGAAATGCTGAAGGCTGCACACTCCTAATCTTGCCTAATTTCGAGCTTATGAAATGTGGGTTTTAAATGCCCTGGGGCAATTTTAAAAAAGTCCTCAGAAATATCTGTTCTCAGGAAATTTTCTGAACTGCTGCTGATAGTCCTTATTAATTAATAAATTTATTTACTTACTGAATATGTTCTCCTCCTAAATAGTTGGAAATTTTTAACCCAGCCCCCATTCCCTTTCACTGTTATCATTCCTTGATCCAGGCAGAGATTCCCAGCTGGAATCACCTCACAGGGTGAATCCAGTGTTTTCCAGCTCTGCTCCTGGAGTGCAGTCGGAGTGATTTCAGCTCACTGTCCTTCTGTGCCACAAAATTCACACTCCTGTTATGGGAATCAGGAATTTTTGGGTCTGGCTGGTGGAAGGAAGGGCTTGACAAGCTCATTTTTGGAGATTAACCAGCTGTTATGGATGGATTTTTTAATGTAAATATTTCGTGTCTGGAAGAGAAGGTGGAGTAATGCCATAAATACATGCCACAAAGTCACCTGAAAATGAGGTTGGTAGGAAGGAGAAGGACAATCAAATCAAAATATTCTTTATTAAACCCCTGGATTTCTCTTTGCCAGCTCCTGCAGATTTTAATTTATTTGTTGTTTCACGTCAACAAACACAATTTTTGAAAAAACGAAGCAAATTCCATCAGATTACTCTTCAGAAGTAATTGAGAAGTTATTAAGTAACTGAGAAGTTATTTCTGAGGAATTGAATGAAATGCTTTAAAAAACTTGAAAAAAACACTTATTAAAATTTATTAATAAAATAGATGTGGGCAGATGTGCTTCAGCAGTGTTCCCAAAGAGCCCTGGTGGGACAGGGAACAATGGCTCTTGTCCCCAGAAGAATGGGAGCCCTTGATGAAATGTCAGCATCTCCAGACCTCGCTCTGTGCATCTGCTGCTCAAGTCATGGGGTCTCGTGGGCTTTCCTGTCCAGAATCCCAAATGGCAGCCCTTTAATTCCACATCCCAAATATTGATTTAATAGGGGCTCTGCACGTGCAGTTTATTCAGAGTTGATTTGTGTATTTGTAGAGATGATATTTGTTTGAGTGTCCCCACATAAGGCTTGTGGTAAATCTAAATATATGAAATAAAATAGATCATTTGAACTTTCTGTTTTTTTAAGATTTTTTTTTTTACATATTACTCTGTTTTTTATAAAAATTTGGCCTATTCTGTTGTGTTATTATGTATATTTAAATATATAACGGGGTTGAATTTATTTTTGCATGTTTTATTTTTTCTACACCTACCAAGCTCTTTGTTTTTGTGGACCAGCCTTTCCCAACATTGAACATTTCACCACAGGGAGTTTGTTTTCCTGGGATTCTTGTGCTCATATAACAGGATTCTAAAGGCAAACCAGTGCAGGGCTGGATTTCATAGAAATCCCGCCTGCTTTTCGGGCTCTCCTTCTTCCCAGACGTACATTTGGGGCTAAACTGCCGGGGAAGCAGATGCCAGTCTGCAGATATTAAGAGTTAAAATCTCTTGAGATGTCTTCATGCTCTTAAGGAGCTTCCAGCCCTCTCCAGGAAGATCCAAGAGGCTGGCGACGCCGCTGGAGGAGAGGGTGAGCGCGGGGTTGGGATCCAGCCTTGGGAGCCATCCAAAAATACCAAATTTGGACCCTTGGGATGCCCACTGGGATTTTGTGGAGGTGTTTTCCGAGGAGGTTATTTGGTGGAGAAGAGGTTTTTGGGGTATCCATGGAGGTAGGAACGAGGAGAGGTTTGTGGGGAGTGAAAACGTTGTGGGTTCTGCACATCCCAAGGAAAGGTTAGGTGGCCTTGTCCTCATTTTACCTCCTGTCTCTGCTGGGTGATGAGTGTGTGTCCATCCATAGACAAACATACAAAAAAATACATCTAAAATATCTATTTTATCCACCTAAAATATCTATTTTATCCACCTAAAATATCTGTTTTCTGTAACTTTATAAAACCTGTACACAAATACAGACACCTCTATATTGGTCTGATGGAGGAGAAGTTGGCCTTCAAGGATGGAGAAGGTTTTAAAGTTGTTTTTTCAGTTGCATTTTAAGGATGGAAGTTTCACTGCTATTAAGTTGTTTTCAGCTTGTATCTACCATTTAATAGGGTACAAAGCATCTTTGGGGCATTTTTCAATGTTTTAAAAATTAGTATCACCATTTTATTTTTTTTTTTTTTTTTTAAACAGAGATTATAAACAGCTTCTACCTTGGGTTTAGATCTAATATTCAAGTGGGAAAAGGGAAAGAGGTGGTTTTTCAGTGGTTTTTATCCTCAGGAGTGTTTTTTTTGTGGAATTGCTTTATGGACCAAATTTTAATTGACGCAACCAAGAGCATTGTTAAATGAATTAATATTTACCTGCTTTGAGTTTTATATCCAGTAAAATATTTTGTCTGGGAATGACATTTGGTGTTGTTGGGTTTGGTGTTCAGACAACAAGGCCCTGGCTTTTTGGAACTGGCAAAATAAAAATCTTGAGCATGATCCAGTTTAACAGCAAATTCCCTCCAAGGACACCACGAGCCCCATGTCTGTGGAAGATGATTTTTATAACTTTGGCTCTTATCCTGGTTTGTAATTCCATTTTTTTTCCATAGTTGGGACACATAAAAGTTTTCTCTTTTTCTTTCTCTGTTGGATTTTGGGATTTTTGGGTTTTTTGGTGTCTAGTGAGGTACTGATGGGAGTGCAGGGTTTCCTTGGCTGATATGCTGGAGGATGTTCCCATCATGGAATGTTCATTAACTTCCCAACCTTCCCTTCCTTTCCAGCCTGGCCAAATGCCCTGATGGATCCAAGTGAGAAGTTGTGTAACTTGACAAAATCCTCTTTTCCCTAGGAAACCATACTGAAAATGGGACCTGAAGGATGAAAAGGGGGAAAATAAGCAATACCACAGGCTGGATCCAGTTGCTTTTTTCCCTGTCTGCAGTGAAAGGGGACTGGGGGAACCATGGGATGGGATTTGGTGGTGGGATTTGAGGTGGGAAACCCCCATGGATGGAGCTGGGCCTTGTTTCTCCCCTCACCTTGAAAGTCTGCTGGCAGGAAAACTTTTTAGCACTTCTAATAATTGAAAAGTCCTGATTTCCTCGCTGGAATTAAATGCCTTTTAGTGGATTAGTTTGAATCACATCCACTAAGAGCTTGATCATCTGCCAGCCCCGAGAGTTGGGCCAAAGCTTTGTAAATTAATGAGCTCAAGGTGATTAGGACAGGTTGGGTGCTTCGGACCCTGCACCAAATTGTCCCCGTGCAAGGTGTGGAGCTCTGGGCATCTGTCACTTCTTTTTCCCATTTTCATTTGGATCTCTTGGCTGGGAGGGGGTTTTGGGAAGGGATTTTCCTGGCTTGGCTGCCAAAAATATGAAGGGAACCATGTGATGCCACATGAAAATTATGTTGAGGTCCCAAAAGTAGAAGCAACATTATAATCACAGTTGTTGCTGGGATAATTCCAATTCCAGTCTCAATCCAAGGTTATTTATCCTTGTATCCAGGATCAATCCACAGGATGTTTTATGGGAAGATGAAACACCTGAAACCTCTGTGGGAAAGGGTTTTTAAGTCTTGCAGCCAGTTTTTGTGTGAATGGAAATATGTCTTGGGACAAATATGTTGGTACATCTTTATATAAAGTGGGGGATTTTCACAGACTTTTGTGGACACTGGAGCATCTTCCCCATGGACTCTTGGCTTGGAGTCAAGGAGAGGAACTGAGCTTTTATTACCCAACAGGGCAAGTTGTGGGGATGGCTTTAGCACACACTTCATCTGTAATTTCTTTCTAAAAATGTGGTAACTTGCAGTAAAATGTGGCTTTCCTTGGAGGCAGGGAAGACTCTGATGTTTTCTAAACTCTCAGGTGATGGAAAAATGAAAGGTGTGCACTGCACATCCCAATTCCCACTGGTATTTGTGGTCCCAAGGACAGTTTGATGGATTTGAGAGTGAAGGCCTCATTCCCGAGGCTGATGCCACACCTGCCTGCTGCTTTGTATCCTGCATCTTTTGGAAATGAGAGCAATTCCAAACCACTGAGTTCAGTTTTATCCTGTTTGGTTTAAAATTCCAGATAATTGTGTTCGTTGATGCCAGTGTTTATCTTCAGCTTTTCTTTCTGATCAACATCCACGGAGGAGGGCTGGAATTAGAGAATCCTTTCCAATCCAAACCATTCCATAATTCATATTATCATTGCTTTTCCAAGGAAATTTTTCCTCACAGACCTTCCTGTGTTTCTCTGAGCATGGTTTATGTTGTTGGGTATCAGAAGCTTTCTGGAGGAAGGATTATTTTCAAGGTGATCTGTCCTGAAAAGATTCCATGTGCTTCCAACAGCTGTCAGCAGGATCTGGCAGGGCTGGGTGAGCACTCTTGGGTCTGTGTGAGCTCTGTTTGTTGGTTTTTTCATGTTATTTTAAATGTTTTCATGTTTTGGGTAAGAATTTAATATTTGCTTGTTCTTTTCAAATCCAAAATTCCTGCGGCTCACCCGACTGGATAATACAGCACTTCCTGAGTTGGCTTTGGGTCTCTGATGTGTAAAATTGAGCACTTTAAGCACTTGCTTAAAGAAAGCATCACCATCACCAGGTCTTTGGCTGCTGGTGGTGAGAGAGAAATCTCCCGAGTCCAGCCCTTCATGGGTGGAATCTTCTGTGGCAAATCCTGGGGTGATAATTTGGATTATCCCTCAGGTGAGACCCCACATGCAGAGCTGCCTCCAGCCCTGGGTCCAACATCAGAAGGTGCTGGAGCAGATCCAGAGGAGGCCCTGGACATGCTCCAAGGCTGGACCCCTCAGGGGCCAGGCTGGGAGAGCTGGGAATGTTCACCTGGAGAGGAGAGGGCTCCAGGGAGAGCTCAGAGCCCTGGCAGGGCCTGAAGGGGCTCCAGGAGAGCTGGAGAGGGACTGGGGACAAGGGATGGAGGGACAGGACACAGGGAATGGCTCCCACTGCCAGAGGGCAGGGATGGGTGGGAGATTGGGAAGGAATTCCTGGCTGGGAGGGTGGGGAGGGCCTGGGCTGGAATTCCCAGAGAAGCTGTGGCTGCCCCTGGATCCCTGGATTCCTGGAAGTGTCCAAGGCCAGGCTGGAGCAGCCTGGGAGGGTGGAAGGTGTCCAGGTTGGAACTGGATGATCCCCAGGTCCCTTCCCACCCAAACCATCCCACTGTGTCTCCAGCTGTGGCTGGAGGCTGCGTCTCCCACCCCATTGCGTGTGCTCCAGGTTTGGGAAACGAGCACCTCCTTGGGAATGGCTGGGCTGGGAGCTTCTGCCAGAGCCTCTCTGTGTCTCTGCCCTGATTTAGACACAGCCACATCCCCAAAGAGCCCACACTGGGTTTCTGCTCCGTGCCAGAGCTGATGGGGTGATAAGATGGGAACTGTGCTTGGAGCTGGACATTGAGGTTCCTATGAACCCTCAGGGTAGCACTGGAAAAATGCTCTTTTGTTCCCAGTTTTGCACAGGAAGCTCATTTTGGCTTCTTTTAATATCACAGCTCGATCTGGCAGGGAGTCAGAACTTCAGAACTATCCATGACCTCATATCTCTGGCACAGAGCGTGGCTTGGAGCTCCACAAACCAGCCCCTGATAATAAATGAAAAATGTGAAGTATCTGCAAGTCTGTCATAACAGGAGAAGGTTGTACAGCACATTTTTTATTTCTTCTCTTCCGCTTCGAGGTGAAAAATGAATTTTTCTGAGCTGTGATCAGGATTCCAGAGGATGAGCAAGCCTGGGGGGGGGGAGTTCTGGGTTTTGCTCTGTCCCCTCCGTGGCTGTTGGGGCTGAAAATCCACCTGATCTCCCAGAGCCTCCACCTGGGCTGGGATCTGCTGATTTAGCAGGGAATTGCAGCCATGAGGAGTGAATGAATGAATATTTTCATATTTAATTTCATATTTATGCTGCCTTCCATAAATTTAGGAAGGGATCTTAAAGTTCATCCCATTCCACCCCCTGCCACAGGCACCTTTCATTATCCCAGGTTGTTCCAAGCCCTGTCCAACCTGGCCTTGGAATTTTACTTTAATTTTATTATTTTCCTTTTGGTATTTTAAAATTATTATTTACTGAAAAACTCTAAAGGAAAGACTTAAAACATTGATTATTTCCTATTCTGAGGCAGACAATTTTCACAGCCAGGCTGGGCAAAATTTTAGGATTTAAGGTGTGGAAGGAACAAATTCCCTGTGGAGGGATAAGACTTTTCCTGTTTATCTGTTAATTCTGTTGCATAGAAGAGAAGGCCTGGATTACAATCACAAAACCAAACTGTTCAAACTCCTCTTTGATATTTTTTATTCTTTTTATTTATTTCTCTGATATTTTGACCTGGAGCAATGCTTTTGGTCAGGTGATTTTGGTAAACAAAGAGCACACACCTGAGCAGAGGTGGGAAACTGTTCCCTAATTAATTCCTGGTGCTCCTCCCACTGCTGGGTGACTTTAAAGGAGCTCAGGGAGGTTCTGGTCCCTGGTTTGGTCCTGCTCACCTTATCCTGTTGGTCTGGAGCCCTTTGTTTCCCTGTCCTCTACAGAAAGGTAGATTTTAAAATAACTTTTTTGATTTGTGAAGGGTTTTCATGGAGAAGATGAGGGACCTGGATGGTAAAGGGGGAGTTGGGACTGCTCTGGTTGGGCTCCAGGGCTTGGGAGCCCAAATTAATGAATTTAGGAACTGTGGTGCTCAGAGCTGTGGCCTCAGCTATGAGTTGATGTGTAGAGCTGCACTGGGGTAGGAGGGGCCAGGATTTTGGGTGGATTCCAAGATTTCTGCAGGATCTGGGTCCTGTGGGGGCTGCTCCCACTCAGCCTTTGCGGGAGGACATTCCTCTCCCTGATGCCTCAGGTTCAGCTTTTCTATTTTTCAGGCTCTGTGCTGCTTTAGTGTGCAGCTCTGAGCTTCACACTAAGGGTTGGTGAGCTCTCTGCACAGAGCAGGGAGACAAAACAATTCCTGTTCCAGCTGGGCACCAAGGACAAATGATCCAAACCTCAGGCCCAAGAGCACAACCAAGGTGGGCTGGAGAGAGAAAAACAAGCAGGGTGGGGCTGCCTGGGCTAAAGCTGGAATGGGACAATGAACTCCAAGGTGCAAATGGAGCAGAACTTGTCAAAGTGAGAGCCCCCGGGAGCGGCCGTGCATTTTGGGGCCATTTTGGGTCATCTTGGGTGCAGCCCTGGCTGGGCTCTGGTGCTGCCCAAGGTGGATCCATGGAGGAGATCCTTTCCATAAATCCCTGCTTTATTCTGGAGCTCTGCCCAGCTCTGCTCTAGGGCAGCCTCAAGGCATCACCCCCACTCAAGGCCTCAGTGTCCCTCTGGAGCCGGGTTTTGAGGCCAGTGGGAGCTTTCCTGCTGATTTCAAGGAAAACAAGAGCAGCTGAAGTGTCTGCTCCTGGGATTTTCAGGTTTCCACCTGGTTTTGGAGTCATTTATTTTGACATATATTAGCAAATCTTCCTGACTTCCACTGGGCAGCCTGAGCTAGGGCCTCACCTCCCTCGCAGGGGAGGATTTCCTCCCAATATCCCATCGAATCCTACTCTCTCTCAGTTTAAAGCTAAAAGTTGTGGCTGCCCCTGGATCCCTGGGAGTGTCCAAGGCTGGGTTGGACAGGGCTTGGAGCAACCTGGGACCGTGGAAGGTGGGTGGCAGGCCCATGGGTGGAATAGGATGACTTTTAAGTCCCTTTCAACCCAAACATTCCGTGATTCCTTGGATTTTATATTGTAATGTGAATAATGATATTAAAATATAGGATAATTATAATAATATGCAGTTAGATATAACAATAAATTATAATATTTTCATATATAATCATTGCAACGAGCTCTGGCACACTGGCACTGCCAACTGCAGGCCTTCATTTCCAACCATGACCAGAGCTGACCTCACTCCTGAGTTGGCTGGCAGGTGCTCAGTACTTGGTGCTCACAGAAAGAAGAAAATTTCTTTTTCTAAATAGCTTTCTTCCCTTATTAGTTTCAGATATTTGCATAATTAGACATCATGGAAATTAAAGTAGTGTTTCAGTGTCAAAAACTGTCTGCTGGTGAGGCTGGTCATTATATTAGCAAGTAATTTATATTTTTGTCTATATTATCCTTGGAAAGGCCATAATTCCCTAAAGGAATCCTGACCTGACTTATTTTTTTCATGAGGCCTCAGTGAATATATATAAAAAATTGATTAAAATAGTGGAATAAAAAATAATTTGGAATTCCTTTTATCACACCTGTTTCCATGTATCCTCTGGACCAGTGGAATTTTTGAATTTCCAGCCCATTTTCTAGCTAGTCTGTTGGCTTTAGGGAGCAAATTTTCATCATGCTTTAATCTAGGCCGTTTTAATTCAAGTTTTTTTCTTTGCTGTTATGTGGACTGGCCAGGTTGTGCTCTCTGCGCTGTCTTGCATAGTCTATGCTGATCCAGGGACAATCCTATGGTATTCCAAGATTCCTTCAACCTTCTCGAGGTGGTCCCTCAATGATTAGAGAGCTAAAAAATAAATATAGTAAAATATAATTATGTCAGCGTATTGCTTGAGTTGGAAAACAAAATCATACAAAGTTTTGGTTCAACTATTTTAAATTTAAATGGGTTTATTTTGTCTTAAATATTCCTTTGTGTTTGTTGTGGTAAAACATGGAAGTGTTGTGGAATGACATTCTTGGAAGCCTCTTTGCTCTCAAGGAAAAGCAGGAAGAGGTGCCCTTGGAGGGTCATTATTTACAGTTGTATTTGTTACTATCAGCATGGAAATAATTGGCAGAAAAGGTCAATTTGTGAGAAATCAGCAGCTGAAAATCTGTGTATTTTCAATGTTTCCCTGGTCAGACATGGATTCCTCCAGGAATTTGGGATAGGAAGAGAGTGGAGATCAGATCTAATGAAAACCAATAAATCACAGGGAACACGTCAGTGGTGACACTGGGAAAGTTATGGATCGTGGCCTGTGGAATTCCAGGTGATTCATGAGGGAAAATGAAGCCATGGTGAAATCAGGGGGGCACATTTTGGAAAGCTTTTGTGTTTTAGCATGTTCTGGAGGTGAGTGTTTGAGGCAGATGAGTTGGAGCATGATTTTGAGGGATTCTTCGTATAAGATAACATCTCTGAGCTGGCAGACTCCTGAATTCCTGGTGATATTCCAAAAAAACCCTTGGGAAAGTGGACTTGGTAATGCCAAGGGGATGAGGCATTCAGATCTAGCGCGGGGCAGGGCAGATGAGGAGAGGTTTAAAATTTAATTAACATCAAGGAGAGGCTTGGTTTTAATTGATGTGCCACAAAAAGCTTCTGTTTTTCTCATTTGGTTATGGGATGAGGTGGAAAGAGATGTGGTGTTTCCAAGGCCTAAAGGGGCTCCAGGAGAACAGGAGAAGGAATTTGGACAAGGGATGGAGGGACAGGACACTGGGAATGGCTTCCCACTGCCAGAGGGCAGGGATGGATGGGATATAGGGAAGGAATTCCTGGCTGGGAGGGTGAGGAGGGGCTGGGCTGGAATTCCCAGAGCAGCTGTGGCTGCCCCTGGATCCCTGGAGTTGTCCAAAGCCAGGTTGAGGCAGCCTGGGATGGTGGGAGATGTCCCTGCCCATGGCAGGGGGTGGAATTGATGCCTTGAGAAGGCTGCCCTAGAGCAGAGGCTGGGCAGAGCTCCAGAATAAAGCAGGGATTTATGGAAAGGATCTCCTCCATGGATCCACCTTGGGCAGCACCAGAGCCCAGCCAGGCCTGCACCCAAGATGACCCAAAATGGCCCCAAAATGCACGGCCGCTCCCGGGGGCTCTCACTTTGACAAGTTCTGCTCCATTTGCACCTTGGAGTTCATTGTCCCATTCCAGCTTTAGCCCAGGCAGTCCCACCCTGCTTGTTTTTCTCTCTCCAGCCCACCTTGGTTGTGCTCTTGGGCCTGAGGTTTGGATCATTTGTCCTTGGTGCCCAGCTGGAGCAGGAATTGTTTTGTCTCCCTGCTCTGTGCAGAGAGCTCACCAACCCTTACTGTGAAGCTCAGAGCTGCACACTAAAGCAGCACAGAGCCTGAAAAATAGAAAAGCTGAAAGGCATCAAAATGGGATGGCCTTTAAGGTCCTTCCAACCCAAACCACTCTGGTATCCCATTAAAATTGTTCCAAGCACTTGGGTTTGTCTCCATCCCTGACATCTCATTCCGTCCTAGGTCTGCTCCTGCTCCCTTTCCCTGCTGATCTCAGGCAGTGTCCAGCCCTTTGTCCTGGCTCCTGGGTGTGTTTATTGTCCTTCACTCCCCTGATTTTTACGTTTATTTTCCTTTTTTTTAATTTTTATATTGCCCATGAGAATGGAAAATCCCTGGTTTGGGCACTGGGTGATGGCTCCATGATCCTCAGGATTTATCTCATGAGCATTCCAGGAAGATCCTCAATTACTTTCCTGCCTCTTTTCATCTGAGCCTATTTTTAGGAAGCTTTATTCATGTCAGCATTATTTTTGCCACAAAACAGAAATATTCTGCTTACTGTGAGTAGAATGTTGGTATTTTGGAAAAACTTCTGCTATCCAGGCACTGTAGTTTCAGGGAAATTCACTTTTTCTATCCTTGGGCACAGCAAATAATCCATGAGCTCCAGGGAATTATTTCTGGTGGGTTGAAGCAACAATTGGATGAAAAGAAAAACAAACCAAAAAAACCCCAAAAACCCCTAAAAACCGCCAGAATAACAAAAAGAAAAAACCAAACCAACAATAAAATAATCCTTTTCTGACATTGCTTAAAAATTATAAGGTTTGTTTTGGGGTGAAATCCATTAGAATGAGAGCCTGGTTCTCTGCTGGCAGAACTGTTAAGTAGCTTGGTTTATTTTATTTATTAAATAAATATTAAATGATCTATTTACTCTTACTAAAAATAAATTTGTGCCTCAGCTTTCTGACCTGCTGGCAGGCAATTATGGATCACAGGAATATTTTCCTGTTTAGCTGTGGAATATAACAGGATTTTTCATTATATTATTGTGATGTGCCCATACTTTTCATTATGTGATAAATACACATTGAAATTGATTGACAGTGTTTATCTTCAAGGGAAATGCAGGGAGGGTAATGAACTTGTGTAAAAATTGAATTAAAAATTAAATATGCAAGGAAATGGATGCTGGGGGGAGTAATATGTCCCTGCTTTATTCCTGGAATTTTCTGCAGTTCATGCACTTTATAAATAGTTTCCTCCAAACTGAGCTTGGAACAGCAAAATTGTTCATTTTAGCTTCAGTAGAATGGATTAAAATTAAAATTAATTCAGTTATTCAGAGCATTTTGTCCATCTGTAAACTGTAATGTCATAAACGAAAAGGAGTGACTTTCTGCACAGAATTTTCTGTGGGAAGGAACCTACAGTGCTCAGCTTTCCAGGACATTTATGTGATAAAAAACCAGAGAGAAATCCAAAATTTCCATCTCAGGAATATCCACTAAGACCCCTCATTGTGGTATTGGAAGTTTGAAACCATCCTGGGAGCAGTGGCTAAAATGGGGATGGAGTTTTACAGCTTCCCATCGTGCTGGAGATGAGTTTTCTCTTAAGTAGCCTTTTTTTATCATCAGGTTGGAAAAATAAAGGAATTAAATGGCTTTTTTTCTGGGAAGAAAAGTGGCAATTAATTGGTCTTGGAATTCAAATAACACTGGAAATTCTTATGCAGCAGAGGGTTTGTTTCGGGTTTGGCTTGGTTTTGTTTTTCTGGAAAAACTAATGAAAATCTTAATGAATTAAGGATTTGTTTACTCCACGGATTAACCAGACAGCTGAAAGTACATTAATTAGTCAGTTCTCATCTGGTTTATTGCATATTATTTAATGATATGTAGCTTTTCTAATTTATGGCAAAATAAAGCATACATGAAAACTGGAGTAGGAACTTTGAGTAAAAGGAGGAAGTTTATTTTGGAGGAAAATATCTGAAATTTGGTGTCACAGGATAGAAAATACAAAATCAGATGAATTTTGCTCTTTAAATATAATTATGGCAATTTCAGCAAAGAGATTTACTACAGAATCTGTTACAGTCCTTATGGAGCAAGGGGTGGCAGCAGAAATGATAAAATAGAACAAGAAACTCTTATTTATTTGGCTTCACACAAACATGAGCTACTTTATCAAGATAAAAATGAGAAGGAGGTACTTATCTAAAGGATCCTTGTACGAGGCTCGGGTTCTTGGACATTAGATTTTATGGAGATGTTGGAATTGTACAGCTGGGAATGGCCAAGTTGTTCCCAATTCCCAGTTCTTTCCCTGAGCGTTGCTGTAGCATCTTCTCCAGCCTGGTTTGAGATGTGCTCTCTGGAAATGTGGAAAGCAGAGGTGTTGTCCTCCTAAGCGTCCTCTCCTTTTGTGGCTTCCCTGGATTTTTGGTGTCTTGTGCCAAAGGGAATTCACGTGCGGGTCAGGAAATAAAAAAATGGAATGAACTCTGGGTGAACTGTCAGGGGAAGGGAGCCCTTCCATGGCCTCATCCCTGCATGTCCAGGGCTGGAAAAATGACACATGGTGTTTGTGAGCTGCTCTGTGCATATGTTAAATTATTTGGGGGAAAAACCATGGCATTACAGCGGGAATTGGGAAAACCGGGATTCATTAATATCTCGTAATTGAGGAGAAGCAAGGAATAATAACGATGCAATCAGTGATGGGTCAAAACACTCCTGAGAGGGGAAAAGGCTGAAATTTTGGCTGTGTTCATAACAATAAAACCTCATTTGAGGGAGGTGACGTTGGCGGGGCTGAGCCGCGGCGCTGCACAAAGCTCGCTTCGGGCGGACGCCGCGCGGTTGTGGCTCGGTGCCTAATCTAGCATGGCAAATGTGAGAGGTGATGTCTCAAGAGGAACTGTCACAAATCCCGCCAGAGAGGCATCAGGAGAGGGGGGACACAATGGTGCAGATTGATGTCTGGCTTTATTGAAGCACAGTTTGGCGCAGGAGGGACAAACTCCCTCTTTCATGTCCCCGTCAGCCTCTAATCAAAGAGTTTCTTATCAATACTTTTGGCGCAAAGGTACTGAATGCAGGATTGCAGGGAAACAGGGAAAAAAATATCTTTTGGAGGTGCCCTTTTCACCAATTAGATCTGGAGATGTCACTAGGCTGGGGTTTAATTTGGCCCGAGCACGCTTGGTTAATTGGGTAGAACTCATTTTTGCAATCAGGAGGGTTCGGAGCTTTGGTGCTCTGCTTTGGTCTCCCCCCAATTATTCCCTGTAACAGTCTCACGGCCAGAACCAGAATCCTGCCCGCTGGAAAATGATGGGATTGTTTGGAGACCTATTTTCCCCATCATCCCAATGACCCTCCCTTGTAATTTTTCACTACTTGAAATATTTGTTGCTGTAGCACAAATAAAATGCTCCAGGAGTTTATTCAGGATGACCTTGGGCTCAGTGGCTGTTCCTTTGATCCTTTAAAAATACTGAGGATCCTCCTGCTCCCAAGGTTGTCCCAATTTTCTTGACTTAGGAAAAATTTAACCTTAAAACCTTATCCCATTCTGTTAAAAATGCTGTTCCTATGTATCTGCCAAGCTGGAACATGGACTAGAAAAGTGTTTTCTTGATGGGTTTCGTATCTTGGTTGCAGCTTAGCTTTTCCATCTCTTGTCATAAACATGGAATACATTCTCCTGGGGTTTTTTTATTTCCCTTGTTTCTTTGGCATTGTTTTGGCTGCATTTTATTTGCTCATACTGCAATATTCTTTCCCTTTTTCCCAGTAGCTGGGATGCTCTTGCTTGGTTTAAGTAGGAAATATGGTCCAGGATGATCCATTTGCTGTTTCCACACGGAGCAAAATTTAATTTTGTGCATAGACTCTGTTCCTTGGGACTTCATTTTGTTTGTCCCTGGGAGAACATCTCCACCCTGCCCCCTTCCAGTGCTGTCACCAATGCTGGACCAGCAGTCACAGCCCCCTATCCTGAAATTCCTTCCCTGGGTGTTCCCCTTCCTCCTTTTACCACAAGAGTTTCCCAAGGAGGAGGAAGGCAACGTGTGATCCACAGAAATCTCATCCCTGCCTTGGGAAGAGGAGCCCTTTCAGCTGCCCCAGTGAACTCAAATATTTATTTAAGGAATAATTTAGCCTCTCTCCTCCCCTTCCAGTTCCCCTGGAACTCAGCAACTGGGGGTTTTTGCTTCTTATTAGCAGGAAAATCCCAGGATTTCTGTGCTCACGCATGGTTTCCTTATCCTGTCTGTGTGGAGCCGGGCTGTCTGGGGGCTCTCCATGCACTGAGGTCAGCCTGTGTGCTGAGGGGCTTCCAAAATTCCCAAACTGAGCAAAATCCTGATCTCCCACATCCCCCCAGACCTTCTGCCCTTACTGCCTCTACTGCAGCCATGC
This sequence comes from Urocynchramus pylzowi, assembly GCA_013397555.1. Lineage (NCBI taxonomy): Eukaryota > Metazoa > Chordata > Aves > Passeriformes > Fringillidae > Urocynchramus > Urocynchramus pylzowi. The sequence goes on along the minus strand of VZRH01004708.1, from coordinate 11,017 downwards.
AAAAACCCAGGAGTAAGTCTTGAAATGGTTTGTTGGATCATCCATGTCCATTTTCCTGGTGATTCAGAGGTGTTCGTGGTCATGAGTTTGAATATTCTGTGTAATTTAAAGGAAGGAAAAGTGGTGTCCCTGCACTACACTCATGGAGTAAAATGGGAATTAATTATATCTAGCTTGGAATATTTCACCTGCTCAGCTTGACAATTAATTTACAGAAATTATATTTTCTTATATCATGGCATGGCTGAATTTTAAGTTCACTTTTTTCCCCCTGTCCTTAATGCTAAATATTAAGTGTCTTAGATATTCCAGTAAAATATATTTATTCCATCCCTGTGTTTTCCTGAAGCGTAACTATCCTGAGGATGAACAGAAGTGACATTTTACCCCAAATCATTAAAAGATGGAAGGATTTAAGAAAAGTTTCACTGGTGGGACTGAAAATATGAGTGATTCAGGTTGAAAATAGAAGCCAAGTGCTAGCTGTAAAATAACCTTGGAATCACATCCTGTGAAAGATTAAATTGCATCTGAGGGAAGGCGGTGTGAGAGGGAACATATTGTCCCCCCCTTCACTTCCCCAGGTCCAGGGCTTTTAGCTCAATGAACTCCAGGCTTTGTAATTAGCAGCAAGGCGATTAGATGGGCCACGTTCCTGGGAGCAATTAGTGCACTAATTGTGTTTGATTGTTTAATTACTCTTGCTTGCTGTAATTGAGGAGAGGCAGCGAACCCCTTTGCAAGAGCTCCGAGAGGTTCCTTGGATACAAGAGCTTTACTACATCCCATTTTATGGGAAGGGGGATGCATATTTAACCATTCCTGGGGTGAAACTGCCAAAAAAATCCCCTGAATGGCACATGGGAAAAATCTGGATTTGGAGGCAATTCATAAAAATTCCATTTTTTTTTTCATAACCTTTTGACACGTGTGGTGGGAACAAAAAGAACTAAGTAGAATGGACACAAAAAGGCTGAGCAGGATAAAGGAGGAGAGTGGAAAAGGCAATTAGAGTTGGAGAAGTTGCAAATAGTCCTTGGGATTGTTGTCTGGGATCCGGCACAGCTGCAGATGGAAAATGTTCCATCACCATTCCGATTTGTCTTTGGACAGTGATGACACAGGCAGAGAGCTGGGCTTGGATTTGGAAGCTGGAGGGAGATGAAAACTAACCCAAACACTGTAAATTCAGCCATGGAAAGTCCAACCTGTAGCTTTGTGTGACCTGGAAGAAAGGCAGGAGGAAAATCTGCAGGGTTATTTGGGAAAGTCACGTTGGGGATGCGCATGAGGGAATTCCTGGGGGGAAGACTCTGCCTCCAGGAACAGCTCTTCCAGCCTCATCAGGCTGCTCGGAGTTCCCATGGCTTCGTTTCCCACTGAGGAATAATCACCCTAAGGCAGAGGAAGGATGGCCCAGCTGACCCTGCACAGCAGAACAGAAACAGCCTCGTGCTGAGGCCTCGGCGGTTTCTCACAGATGGCGTTTCCTGGCCACGCTGTGATTGCTGCTTTAGGCCTCAGAAAGTCTCCCGCCCACTGAGAGGGAACTTTTCCTGGCTTGTTTCACTCAAGGCAGAGTTGATTCAGGGAGCTCTGAGAAGGAGGCCCTTCCAAGGGGAAGGATAGGAGGAAATATCAGGATGAAATTAGTTGGAACCTTGTAGGAACTTGGAGGTGTGGCCCAGACAGCAAGGAGGAGATGGAGGAGGAAGGTTGAGATGAGGTGTCAGAGAATCATCAACCTCCTGTGAGGGAGAATCATCAGCCTCCCACCAACCTGGCTACTTCCCACTGCATTGGAAATCCAGGGAGAGCAGGGAAATCCTCCGTCTCCCCTGAAAGGAAGGTGGAGGGCCCTGAATGCCACAACCTGTGCCATACTTGCATGTGGAGAACCACAGAAATACCATGGATCAGGAATTCCTTCCTGCCTGGCTTTGCCTGAATGTTTGTATGGGAAGATTTGGTGTCTGACTCCCTTTTTTCCCCCTTTTTTTTCCTTCCTGGAATGGTGTTTTTACTGCAAAGTTGCAGCTGGCCCAGCTTGTGGGCTTGGTCATGGTCAGACAGCTGAGCCTGAGGAGGACAAACAGGACAAAGCCATCCTTAAAAATAACTGTCCCCTCCATCAACACTTCTCCCCTAAATCCAGAGCTCTGATATCCGGCCTCCTCTCCAGGGAGGGTTGGGACCTTCCATTGTCCCCAGCGCCGGTGCCAGCGAGGCCGAGTTGTCCCCTCCCTAATGAGACCTGACAAGTGGGCAACTGGGCTGCTGCTCGGGGCCTCTGCTGGTTCATTTGCACCATGGCGGGGCAAAGGGCAGGCCGGAGCAATCCCGCCGCGGAACGGGAACGGCCTTCCCGCCTCCGAGGTGCTGCTGGAGCTGGGCAGATGGAGTTCCTGGGGATTTCTGTGTCAGCGCCCCGGCCCTGTCACAAACTGACTGCGTGATCCAAATGATCCAAATCCAAACGTGGCACTCGTGTGACCGTGTCCCACCGCCGGATTCCGAGCGGGCCACGCCAGCTTCTGTTAGGTTGGGATGAGCGCTCGGCTCCGCGTGAGGAGCCGAGGGAATTCCGAGGGAAAAAATATCTCCCCGTGCCCTGTATCTGCTCTGCAGCAGAGGCTTAGCCTTGGAGTAGCTGGTACGCCACCAAGAATTCTTGAAAATAAAAGTTTTGTACAAAGTTTGGCTGTTTTGGCTGAAAGTCCTGGACTAAAAGGGGCTTGAATGAAAAACCCTTTACGCCCTTGGTAAAGCTTCTTAGGGCTTACAGGATTCCTAAAGAGAATCCACCATTGCAGAAAATTAGAATTTTGTAGGATTTTGGAACCAAACCAAATTTTTGCAGGTTTTAAGACAGTGCATCCATATCTATATATCTATATTTATGTCTCCTTCCTTACATTTTATTTTTATATGTGAGTGTAACACCAAGGAAAATGAGTGTGCTGAACACTGAATATATAATTAATTTAATATTTAATATATAATTATTGGGTATTGAGTTCTTAAGTATTTATTATTACTTTAATGCAAAATATTTTTTGCCACTCTCTGTAAAATATCATCATTACCTTAAACGTTAAACATCATTAATTTGCCCCCCAGTGAAAGACAGAACTACGTGTACTCCTGTGTTCATGCTCAAAATATTCATGGAATATTAAATATTTAGGTTTCTGGCACTGGGTATTTCCATGCTTGCAGAAATTCCTGGTTTTACCCTACCTGTGTGTATGGAATGAGCAGGTGGAATGTGCTCATGATGACAAATGGTGACAGTAATGGTGGCAGGTGCTTGCTGTATAAGGACTTCCCTAAATTCCACAGTTTAAGATTTTAAGCAAGGCCCTGCTTGCCTTGCTCTGGACAATTTTCTAACCCAGAGGATTTAAAAATTGTAATTATTTGCCTGTAAGTAAACCTGTTTCAAACAGAAAACGGAGGTGGGGCAGTGAATTGTCTCCGTTCGTTCACGGTTTCTTGCAACTCATTAGGAGCTGGCAATTAAGGTCTTTGCAATTACCAGAGGAAGGATGTGGGTATTTTTAGGGAGCAGCTGGAGGATTTCTGACACCAGCCACTTTTCCAAACTGATGGCCGAGTGCTGCCACACAGGATTTGGAGAGGGCCTGGGTGAGCAGTCAGTCCCACAGGAGGGACACTGGGAAAACCAACGTCCTCAACTGGAAGGCTTTGATCAGTTCTGCAAAAACAAAAGAGTTTTGTGCTGCTCATGAGTAAACCCAACAAATTCTTGTCTCTTTGGGAGGAATTCCTGCCGTTATTTCAACCTTGCTGTGTTTAACTTAAAAATATCGCTATAATGGTTGGATTTGATGATATTGGAAGTTTTTTCCAACCTTGATTCCATGACTGTTTGTCCTTTATGTTGATAATTTGTTAATTATTGATGAGAGTTGGAGCTGAGCTGTGACGAGCTCCTCTTTTTGGGATGTGAATCCTCATTTTTTGGTGCTGTAGCTCAGGATCAAATCCTCATTTTTTGCTCCTTTCGGTCTCACTGCAAACTGCTGATGTCTTAAAATGAAGAGTGGGGCTTGTGAAACCTTCCTGGTGTTGTTTGGGATAAAAAAATAGTCCCAAATTCCAAATTCTGCCTCCAGATCCTACATGGACATGTTTCTTTCATCTTTCACGTGGTTGGGAGAGGTTTGTTTTATTTCCTGTCTGCTTCTAATCAGGATTTCATACTCCCCTGGCTGAGAGGGATCTATGGAGTAAATCCAAAATTCCCTCTTCATAAAGTTAAAACAACAAAGTTTAAAGCACCGGGCTGTACGTTATCTTTTTTTCCTCATATTTTTTTATGGATTTCACTGTGTTTTAATAAAAAAAGCTGTTTGTAGATAAGAGCAGGGACAATGACAACCCTTTTGCTGCTGGTCCTGGGTGGACTTCTGCTGTGGGACAAACATTTGGAAGTGACATCCCCAGCCCCATCATGTATCTCCTGAAAAAAAAAAATCAACAAAAAAATATTTATTAGATAATAACCACTACATATTCAGAGCTGCTTAGGAATTATCTGGGTGTTGCAGATCTTTTGGTTGATCAGGATGGAAAAACTCATCCCAACTCTGTGTGTTCTGGATGGATTCCAATGGAAACTATCAGCTCCAACTGGGCTCAGCAGCCACATCCTTTCAGGATTTTCCTGTCCCATTTGATTTTTGAGGCACTTTCATAATTTTTAAGGGTTTCTAATAATCTGAGCTGTGTATTTAATGGTTTTTTTTAGCCGTGTCTGCCCCTGGATGGCTCCCCACAGCCTAGGTGCAGGTATTGGGATGCTCCTGAAAGCTGCTGGATTTGGGATGGTCTCAGGAATGGTACCACAGAGATTATTTGGTTCTGCTTAAATTAGCTCCCATCAGTCAGGGACTTGGGAAAAATACACCAAATTATTTATTAATGGCATAATAAAGGGAATCAACTCCTTTAGAGCATGGACAAGGAAAATCCAATGGTGACTTTGCAGCTCTGAGATGGAGGCTTTTCCAAGAGGAAATGCCAAGATAAAATCAGTAGGATCGTGGAGATGTGGCCTAGTCAGTGAGGAGGTGCCAGGAGGAAGGTGGAAATGAGGTCCCACCAACCTCCTGTGGGACCAGCCAACTTCCCACTGCACTGGAAATCCAGGGAGATCCTTTGTCCATGTCTTTTCCAGTGACCAAAAGTGGGGGACGGGGTTTTACAGATCAGGACCAACCCGCTGATACTGACAGGAAAATCCGCAGAAATTTGGATCTAAAGAGAAAAGATGTTGCTGTTTTCTCCCAAAAAGCAGCATAGAACCAGATTAACAGGGTCATTTTGACTCCGTTATCCATTCCTTTTAACTCCATATTTTCCATTCCTTTCAGCTGCGCCGTATCCTCGTGGATTTAAGTGTTTCACCTGTGAAAAGGCCTCGGATAATTACAATTTTGGTGTTTGTTGATGCCAAAATAACCACAGGAGTGGGAGGCTCCAGGGTTTGGTCGTGGGGATGAGGTGGTGGCCGGGTCCTTGTGGGTTTGTTTTGCTCATCCCTGCTCTCTGCCAGGAAAGAGAGCTTGGCCATGGGAATGGCTGCCCAGGGAGGTGGTGGAGTCACGGCCCCTGCAGATTTTTAGGGAAAGCCGGGATGTGCCCCTCAGCGCAGTGGTTTGGGTGACGAGGGGGGGTTGGTCACGGGTTGGATGTGATGATCTCAGAGGTGTTTTCCAGCCTGGGTAATTGTGGCATTCTGTGTCTCTGCCCAGGTGGGGATTCTCGGCCGCCGCATGAGCAGGTGCTGGCCGGGCCATGGCCGGGCC
>VZRH01004707.1:71127-129264 GCA_013397555.1 Urocynchramus pylzowi | reverse complement strand
ATATGTCTATACATATTTATATATATTTTATAGAAATTTTACATCAAATTCTACATATAATCCATATATGTGTATATATGTGTGTGTATATAATAATCTTATACTAAAATGTTATTCTATAGAAATTTTACATCAAATTCTACATATAAGCCTTAAAATATGTCCATTTTTTAGATCAAAATATATTTATATGTTAAAGATATATAAAGAATATGAGTATATATACATTAGGAGTGTATTTTTATATATGTTTATATCTATTTATATATATTCTATAGAAATTTTACATTGAATTCTACATATAATCCATATATGTATATATATATATGTTTGTGTGTGTGTGTGTATAATAATCTTTTATTAAAGTTTTATTCTATAGAAATTTTACATCAAATTCTACATATAATCCATAAAATGTGTCTATATTTTAGATCAAAATATATTTATATATCAAAAATACATAAATGTGCACAAGCACATCCAGGGGTCACCAAGGTGGTCTGGACATCCCCAGGTCAGGAAGGGAGCATCCATTTGGATTTTGAAGCAGGAAGGAAGCATCCATTGGGACTTTGAAGCGAGTCACCTGTGAGGAGGGACATTCAGGGTTTGCAGCTGTGTTGCAAATGAAGCGAGGCAAGGCAGGGCAGGGCAGGGCAGGTTTGCTTTGCTGTCCCTGTGCTGGAGTTTCCTGGAGATTTACAGCCCTCAGCTGGTGACTCGGAGCACAGCCCTGCTGCATATCCATGTTCCCATCTCAGCATGGCTGAGTGCCCTCTCTCCTGGCTAAGCCATCATCTGCACCCATCCACACCACCCACAACAGCCAAAAATCCTCCCCTGAGCATCCCAAATCCCCTCCGAGTTCCTGGCATCCACCAGCTGAGCCCTCACCCCCTGCCCAGCCAAACATGACATATTTACCTCCACTATTTTTATTTTTTTTAAACCTCTCTCCTTATAAATCAACTTTTTCAGCCCCTGCCTCTGCTGTTGTCTTTTCTCTTGGCAGTGCTCAGTTGCCAAATGCCTGACAAATGGCCCTCAGGCAGCCACCCTGTCTAGGGCCACACTGCCCATGAGAAAAGAGACACTGTTCCTCCTTCTCCAAGCATAATTCCCCCTTTTTTTCCTTTTTTCCTTTTTTCTTTTATTTTTTTTTTTTTTTGCTGTTCTCCCACTCGTGTCACTCATCTTACAGGCATGCACAGCAAACCACCCAATGTGAACCCACCAGGATAACTGGGGCTGGGAAATCTCTCCCTGTGCTTCACAAAAGGATTTTGGAGGGGGTTTTGCATTGGATCAGGTTGTAGCTGCTGTCAGAGCCCTTTGTTTGGAGAAGTTTCACACCAGTTTCTCACCCCTTGTGGTTTGTCCAGTGGAAAGTTGTCAGGTCTTAACTTCTTTCTGCCAGGGTCGGGATTAAATGTGTGAGGTGGTATTTCTTGTTTGGACTCAGATGTTGATTAGTTCTTATCTATGTCACAGTCTCACAAACCCTGAGTTCTACAGCACTTCACTCTAACAAACTAAAAAATGGAGCCCCATCTCTCTCTCTCTACAAGGCCTTTTAAGGATAAACTGTCCAATTAAGAAATGACACCTAAATTGTTTTTACTTTTAACCCAACTACCCATGGCCTGCAATGTGGACTTTTTTATCCAATTACACAAAACCACCCAAACCCATGGAGAAGGTGAAGAAGGACCAGCCTTCACCCTAAAACCTCCATCTTGCTTTATATATATTCCTATATTCTAAAACCTTAAACTCTGAGTTTTCCACCCTGTGACATTACACACTTCTATTCAAACTCCACCCCCACAATCCCAGTTCTATCATTCCATTTTGGAAGCCTTCTCCACAGCCTCAGGTGAAATGCAGTGTTCTCCTGGGGGCCAGTGCCTGTCAGCACAGAAAGTCTAAAATTCACTGTAACCAGGGTTCCAACAGATGTCCCTGCCCATGGCAGGGGGTGGAATGAGATGAGCCTTAAGGTCTCTCCCAACCCAAAACATTCCATGACTCTACCTTCCTGAAACTCAGAGAAATCCTCCATATCCACCACATCATGGCTGCATCTCACACAGGACCTGATCAATCAGTTATTTCTCCAAAGGGACACCCGAATTCCCTGGGGGATGGGAGGCTCCTGAGCCAGCCACATTCCCGGGACACCAAGCCCTGGGCACCGGGTGTCCCAGGGGGGCAGCAGGGTGGCCAAAACCTCACACACGTGGGCTCTGAGAGCTGGGAGATCATCCAGCTTCTTCCATTCCGCCTTCCACAGCTCCTGCCAGCCCTGCAGGGATTTCTCAGGCACTCCAGGAATGGAAACAGATCCCACTGGTAAAGGATCATATCTGTGCTCACCCCTCTGGGCTCTTCCCTCACATCCTCGTGTGTCAGTTTGCAGGTATTTCCTGGGAATTGTCAAATTCTTACTATTTCTAGAAAATATTTTAGTGCCACGAGATGGCAGCACAAAATCACCTTTCCCGGGGTGTGCTCAGCTTGCAGAAGCTGCTCCAGACACACGGAGAACTCAGTGGTGTCACCTCAGGGGCCACCCCAGGAGGAGAAAATGTCCAACCCTTCCAAATGCAGAGCCAGAACCCACGTTTTCCACCCCTTTAACCACCTGCAGTTCCGGCACCCCCTCACTGCCAGCACTGCTGTTCCACTGAGTTTGTCTCAGAATCTCCCAGAGGCTCCCAGTCTCCTGCTCTGGCTCTGTGTTTGCAAATAAAGCAGCACCAGGGGAATTCCCTGGGCACTAAGCCCCATCCTTTACTCTATTTTATAATCAAAATCCCCTGGAACAGCCTGGCTGGTGCCCACTTGCACAGTTCAGAGCCCAGTATGGATCCTGGACACTCCTGTCAGGGGGAAAGAGCTAAACTCTGTAAATATCCACAGCCCTGTGCCAGGAAATCTGCTGGAGGCCTTAAATGTGCTGCTGCAGAGACCAGATGGTCCCCTCTGTGCATGGACAACCACAGGTCACTTCGTGCCACCAACCAGGCTGGATGAGAGCCTAGAGCTCTTTTCCAACCTTAATTCCGTGATTCTGGGATTGGCCACACGGTGACACTATCGGGGATCTCTGCTCGCCACGGATTTGGGCAAGGAGGGCTGTGAAGGCAGAAGCCGGGACCTGCCCTGTAATTCCACCACTCTCCTGGTGCAATCGGGGCTCTGAGCATCCACTTCAGCTTCTGTAAAGAAACTTCTTTTTTAAAGCATTTCTTGCTACCGAGTTCAAGGAGCAGAATTGTTTAGGTTGGGAAATTCTGAGACCATTGAGTTCAACCATTCCCCCAGCACTGCCAACACCACAGTTGACCACGTCCCCAAGTGCCACATCCACATGGCTTTTAAGTCCCTCCAGGGACAGGGACACCACCACTACCCTGGACAGCTGTGCCAGGGCTAGACAACCCTTTAAAATCCATGATTAAATTTTTCTTAGTAATTTTCTTAATAAAATTTTGTGGATGATTTTTCCTGGATCACCCAGAAAGGAGCAGCCAGGGATAGCCATGCCCATTCCTCCCTGGCACCATCATCCTGGGGGGTTGGAGCCCCACCTCTGGCAGCACCTTGTTGTTCCCACCTGCTGCCCTCCCCACACAGCCAGCCAGGAGGAGCAATCCCTAATTAATTCTGAGTAATTAGGTGCCTCTTACCTTCCCAGCACCCCCAGCTGCCTTCCACCAACCTTCATCACTGAGCTCTTGGAATGAAGATGCCACAGATCTTGAAGGGAGAGCGGCGTGGAGGGTCACACAGCCCCATGGTGACACCACCTCTCCTTGTGTCACATGCTCAGGGTGGCCTTTGCAGCTAATTTTAAATATCTCCTAGTAAACAGCTGCTAAATTTAGTGTCTCTGGAACATGAGCATCATTTTAAAGGCTGGATTGCTGGTGAGTGATGGCAGCAGAGGAGTGAGGGGGACTGGCCTGACCCAGATCCCTGCTCAGCAAAGCCAGACACCATCATCATTCTGTCTGCACAGAGGAGAAAAAGGAGCTCTGAAACTCTGGCCACCAGCACAGCAGCTTTCCTTGGATGTCCCATGATAAAGAAGCCACAGGAATCACAGAATCATTTAGGTTGGAAAAGACATTCCAGGTCATCAATCCAGCCTTTGACTGATCCTCACCTTGTCACCCAGACCAGGGCACTGGTCCTTGGACACCTCCAGGGTTGGGGACTCCACCACCTCCAGTGTCTGACCACCCTTTCACTGAGAATGTCTTCCTATATTTCTTCACTGAAGAGAAAAAGCAACTCCCTGTTTTCTCCTGGGCCTCATATGCCCAAAGGATTTGGTTTTCTCCTCAGATTCCACTTTGCAGATCTGGCTGCTGGGAAATCAGCTCTGGCTCCTTGAGGCTGAGCTCTGAGTGATTGAAGCTGGACAGAGTTTTTATCTCTCTTCAATCAAGTGTGCTGCACTCTCCTCCCGCAGCCCAACTCCTTCTCAACTCAGTAATAGCATGAAAAGAGATAAAATGGGAGGAAAACAGCAATAAATTCAACATACCACCATCCTTCCCAGCTCTCCAGCAGCCAGGAAGGCATCCCACCTCCACACTGCAGCAGGGAATCAGCACAGCTCAGCTGAGCTTGGAGAGAACCAGACAGAGTTGGTGCCTCCTCTGCAGACATTTATCTTGGGATGCACTGACTCACCCACTGGAGGGGGATTTTTCCCTCTCTCTGTCCCTTTTCCTCCCCTCTGTAACTCATTTATCAACACAACTCCCACCCCACACACACACAGAGGGAGGCTTCACATGGGGCAGCAGATGCCAAAGCAGACACATCCCTCCCTCCTCACATGAAGCTCTGGCCAGCAGCCAGCCAGATGGAGAAATGGAATGCAGGGAGATAAGGCAGTGGCTAAAGGCCCATGGTCTTCACCCTGAAAACTTTTATTTTTGGAAACTGTTTAGATATCTTTAAACTATGCTGATGGCTACATTGTGTTCACTTGACTTTAAAGAAGAATATGATTTATGTCTCTGAGGAAGTGAAAAAAAAGAAGTTTTTTTCCTCGGTCCTGATGGCAATTTCCACATGATCCAAACAAAACCTTGGGAGTCACTAACATCTGGACTTAGTGACACACATCTGCACAGTCCAGGGGCTGCTTGGGTGGGGTGAGTGCTCCTGTTACACTGGAGGACACTCAATTAAAGCATAAGGCAACAAAAGAATACCCTGAGTTGGGAGGGACCCACAAGAATCATCAAATCCCACTCCTGGTCCTGCACAGGGCAACCCAAGAATCCCACCCTGTGCTGAGAGCATTGTCCAAACACTCCATGAGCTCTGGCAGCCTTGGGGCAGTGACCAAGCTGACCACAGTGCTGTCAGCTCTGCCCTAACCAGACCCTTTTTGGTCAGGACTGTATTGCTGGCAGAGGAAATCTCCAGTTTGGAGAGATTATTCCATATAAACACCATTTGTGTAATGTGTTTCTAACCTATTTTCAACCTGTTTTTCTCCTACTCCAGATGTTATAGGATGAGAAAAAAATCCTGGTTTTGTAATGTTGAATAAAAGAGTTGGAAGTTACCAAGTGAAGAGTCCAGGAAGTACCACAGCACCCAGTCTTTTTATTCCAACATTTATTTTAGTATAGAAGGCACTTACAATACAGAAAGAAAAAAGAAACAAAACAAACATGATAGGCACCAAAAGTGAAATTAGAATTAAAATGACAGAGAAACAGTTTACCAGACCAAAAGGAGCACCCTTCCCTGTTAACAATACAGCACATGGAAATGAAGCTATTGATGACTAACATTTTTTAACAATTAGGGCTTTTTATTTTTTTTTAATAGAAAAGGTAAAAGGCTGTTCTACTGCGAACTGAAATAAAACAGAAGCCCTCCCCACACCTGCAGGAGGATTTGGGAGGTGGTGGTGGTCAGCAGGGCTCCCTCAGGCCGGGCACTGCAGCAGGTCCTGGTACATCTCGATGAGCCGAGCAGCCTCCCTCTGCCCCGAGAGCACAGCACCGTGGGTCGTGGAGTAATACTTCCTGTGAGTGGCCTCCCCCGAAAACATCACCTGCATGGGCTGCAGGGCACAGCAGAAGGGGCACAGATCAGCACAGCCTACTGGGGAGCAGCTGGGAGGCTAAAAGGACACAAACTTTCTGTGCCCTCCCACACAGGATGGTTTGGGTTGGAAGGGAACTGAAAGATCATCCAGTTCCACCCCCTGCCATGGGCAGGGATACCTTCCCCTATCCCAGGTTGCTCCAAGCCTCTCCAACCTGGCCTGGGGCACTTCCAGGGATCCAGGGGCTTTCATCTGTTTTGGAGTGCTGGTTCTCAAAACCCCCACGAGACGCACCACAAGATGCCAGTTCCAAAAACCTTGACAAACCTGCAGGAGGCACAGGGCACCAGCTCTGCACCATCTCCTCCCTTTGCTCCCCTAAATTACACTTCAGCCTTTTAGGCATTAAGGGAATTTTTCTTCTGGACAGCAACTTCAGAAGAATGACAGCCACGTCTCAAAACCCAGAGGGTGAGACACAGCACTGTATCTCTTATACTAAGAGTGAGGTGCTTGCTAGAACTGCAACTCGGATTTGAGGCAGGAATTTCTGGGAGGATTTCCCTGGGAACTACACAGAAAGATTCCTAAAACTCCTACTGGGTTTTCTTAAGTAGTGTCTGCACTGAATAAAATTATTTCAGGGCCAGGCTGTGGAGGAGGAAATGGACTGGGCAGCTGCTTGAAGGCTGCATTTTCATCAGCCTTTGGATTTGGACACATAACCCTGAGTGATGGGGTGAGTTTGGCTTAATGTGTTCCTGAGCTCTGTAACCATCTCCATGTGTGCTCCAGCTCTCCTTGCTAAATTCAGAAAGCCAAGGCAGTGCCTGGGGAGAAAATTCATCGTCCCCTGCCAAGGACTGGGCCTCCCTCAGCCTGCACTGCCAGCACAGAAAGATTTCCTAATATGCACCCCTGACACATTCAAACCTAGACATTAGCAGGGTCATAATAATAATAATCTTTAAAACAAATTAGCACATGCTTTCCTGAGGAATTCTGAACTGGACAACAGAGCTGATGGTCATTAAATGCAGCTATCACAATTCCAAAAGTAACACACATGAGCAGCTCTTGATAAATTCAGGGAGAGATGAGGGAATCCCTGAGACGTTGGCATTCCAAACGTTAAAGAGGTAAAATCCTACACACGCCATTTGTAGGAAATAAAAAGGGGGAAACACACTACTGGAGGCCAAAGCAGGGATTTTCTCTTTCAACCTCCCTCCCCAAAAAGCTGCTGCCCAGTGTCCCATCAGTTTTAGTGCCTCAGGCCCCATCTGGGCCATACTCACAGGAGTTTTGGAGCTCTCAGCATAAGGCAGAGGTTTCGCCAGTTTCTCGACGTCGGCCCCACTAGACCCAACCTGGGTGTAGGAGTAGGATCCACGGAAGTGGGGATTGCTGCCCCAGGAGGACCGCAGGATCCGGCGAGGTTTCGGAATGTTTGGATTCCCTGGGTGGAAAGAGGAAGGCAAAGAGTCAGACCATGTCCAAGAGGGAAGAGGGCAGTGCCTGAGCAAGGTGTGGGAGATGGGGATTCCATCTTATTTATTCAACATCCATCCTAGCGGAGTCCCCAAACCAGATCTCTCTTCCATCCTTCAGTTTTAACCATTTATATAACAGAAATTGCCCCCCTTTTCATCTCAGCTATTCCACTTTCCAGGGTGCTGGGGGAGTCCCCACCCCTGGAGGTGTCCAAGGAACAAATGGATGAGGCACTAAGTGCCCTGGCCTGCTTGATAAGGTGAGGAATTGGTCACAGGTCGGACTCCATGACCTAGGAGGTCTTTTCCTACTTAAATGATTCTGTGATTTGTTTTGGAAAGGATCATTAACATGTTTAGGTTCCTAAAATACTGGGGAGCTTCAGGGAACCTTGGATACAGCCTGGTTTGAAAATACAAAGCATCTTCTGGTCACATTTGCAGTGGAAGCCTGGTGGTAATCAAGCATGTGATTGATCTCACCAAAATTTAGCACTGGGCACCAATTATTCAATTGGTTTAAGTCTAAACTGGATGTTTAGGTAGCCTTGTGAGAAAGATGTGCCTCCAAAGAGGAAAGAAGGCAAATCTTCATTATGTGGGGGCATTGAAAAACCTGTCAGAAAGTTCTCAAAACCTGTATTAACTCAGCTTCCCATACAGCTGCCCCCCAAATCAAGCTAAAATCCAGGAGACTCTATTTATTTAATATACAAGGCATGGAAAGAAGGCTTTTGAGGCTGGAAGTAGGATTTCTAGATCTAGGATTTCCACTGCTAAGAGGATGTAGGACCTAGAGGTGAAGAATGCACCCACAACAGGGTCATCATCAGCCACTGTCCCCATCCCAAAGACCTTGGAGAACATGAGATCCAGGATTGCAGCCCACCAGCTGGTGGCACAAGAGCCTCAGGTACAAACAGGGAGAGTGACACTTTAGAGATCCTCTTGCTAGGCTGGTTTTGGACCATCTCAGTGTCACTGCTTTTGTTGGAGTCCCGTGGTTGTATCTGGCATGGCAGGAGAAGAACAGAGAGACATGGAGAATTCCAGTGAAGAGAAAATTCCCTCTGCAGGAGCCAAGATCCACCCTTGAGGCAACATCACATTTCCAGGCAAGGTTCAGCTACCTGGGTTGAGTCTAAATCTTCCACAGCAAGGGGACTGGAACTGGATGATCAAAAAGGTCCCTTCCAACCCAAACCATTCTATGATTCTTCATGGAAAGGGTTGTCCAGCCCTGGCAGAGCTGCCCAGGAAGTGATGGAGTCACCACCCCTGGAGGGATTTAAAAGCCATGTGGATGTGGCACCTGGGGACATGTGTCAGTGGTGGCCTTGGCAGTGCTCAGGGAATGGTTGGGATTGACAATCTTAAAGAGCTTTTCCAACTTAAGTAATTCTGTGACTCCAGAAGATCGTCAGCACAAAAAATAGGAGTTTTGAGATGTTCACAGACCCTGACTCTGTGACAACTCAAGATGTTCAGCCATGAGACCACCCAAATTCCCTCACTTTCTCCATCCCAGTTTAGAGGGAGACACCCAAATGTAAGCACTGGTTAGGCACTGCATTATTTAGTTCTCATAAACTGCTATTTAGCTGTGCCTTCAATTCCTCAAAATCAAGAGCAGGTCCTGGTTCAGCTTCTGCTTTCAGAAGTTTCCTGTCAGCCAGAGCTATGGAATAAGGGGTTGGAACAAAGCAGAGGATAGCCTGCCCAGAGTACTCTGTGAACACTTTAAAACCAGGCCCCAGATCAAAATATGGCACAGACTAGCAAATAAATATATCCCACAAACAAAACACATCCTACAAAGCAATGTTGTTTCAGGAGTAACAGCTTTGCATAACAAAGGCCTCTAAAACATGTTCCTGCAAGACTCTTCAAAGGAGAAATGCCTGGAAGTGGAAAGCCCAAGGGAGCCTGAGAACTGGGAGCTCTCAGATGTGTCAAGGAAATAATGTTTTATTTTTGAGGGCTGTGGGAAAGCCCAGGAGAGCACACCATGGAAGCTGTCAGAGAACACTCCCCAAGCAGGGCCAAGGCAGCCACCCATCCCACTGCACGGCACAAAAACAGCCCACGAGGGGTTTTCAAATAAAAGGAGTCTCTGCAGAGGCCTGGTGGTGCCTCTTCCAAAGTTGGTGCATGTTTCCATATCCACATCCATTCCCATGAGCTCCTCCTGGGGTCTCCAGCACATCAGACCACGTTAGCAAGACCCAAGTGTGCACTGTGCAGCAACTGTGCCCCTGCACTCTGCAATTCTGCACCTTTTAATGCAAGCAGCTGTTTCTAAGAGGAAAATCAGGAGACCCAAAGGGGGTTTTGGTTGAAGGTCAGACATGAGCACATAGCACAAGCTCTGATTCTGAGCTGCTGTTTGAAGACAGAAACTACAAAGACTGAGAGCCACTGTCCTTCAAGGAACATACTTCACTGGACTTTCTCATTCTGCTTTTAAACAGGGTAAACAGCCTTTGTCTACAGATAAAAGTAACAACACAGATGTGGAAACTTCTCAGTTTCCACCATCCAAAGAGAGATGAAATGGCTAAAGAGAGGATGTTGGCCTTCACTAAAACAGGAAGGTACATATCTTCATGCCACAGATTTCCACTTGTGAAGCTATGCAAGAGAACTCCCTATGCCTCACACAATCCCATTTTTATTCAGCTCCTGGGAGGTGTGGATAAAGAGGTTTATTGGTTATGGGGCTGATTGAATTACCATTAAATCAACTCACCAATCTAAATTAAGGCACCCAAATTTATTTGCCTACCTGAGAGCAGGATGTAAGATTCCACCAAGGGAGATGTGTGGTACTGCTCCCACACCAGTGACTACAACCAACTACAACCAGAGTGGCTACCCCAGACACCCACATGGGACTGGGAGACGTGATGCAGAACCTAAAACAGATCTGCTTCCTTCCAGAGAAATAGCTGGAGGTCAGGGAGGAAACTCAGGGCATCTCCAGCTGCAGCCTGCCAGGCTCCAGTGATCCCTTCAGCAGGGAGCCTCTGGCTTCCTACTCTGGGAGCTTATCCAACAAAGAAGGCAGAGCAAGGCTCCTAATTGCTCTGAGGTATTCCATTTAATCAGATTTGGAGGACACTGCTTTTCACCATCCAGTTGTGAAAAGCAGTAATTGCTGATGGTTCTTAGGTTAGAACAATCCTCAGAGCTTTTCACAGCAAAGCCAGATAATCCCCAACGCTGACCTGAGAGGAAAATTCAAGGTCAGTTCTCAGAGAGATTCTCAGTGTGAGCCTAAAAGAATGGATTTAACTTAAAACTGGTATAACATACTCTGAAGCCAAAGGAAAGGCCACCACAAGCAACAGACTGGGAAAACACAGTGAAAGATGGGAACCTACCTGGCAATGCATGACTTCTTTCTCAGAAGAATAAGAGCATGGGGCATTTCATACCCAGAACATGAAAACCTCAAAAGGCAAAGAGAACATTAAAAGGCTCAAAGAATCTGAATTACTGAATATAAGGCTCTCCCTCTATATTCAGTAGAGAAAAGCTGCTTCAGAAGATGTCACAGAGCACCACCAGGTGAGGTGTGGAAGATCTGAGCTGCCTTATGGGAAGATCCAGGCTTTCCATGGAGGTCAGGATCCTGGCAGGACTAGCTTCCTAACTTGGTTAGCCAACCTGTGTGAACTTGAGTGTTGGGAAAGGCTTTCAAAGCTGAGTTTGGTGGTGCTAATTGGACCAGAGGAGTACAGCCATGCTCAGAAGTGGCTGTAGGTGTATCATGGGCTGCTGGTCTAATCCCCTCTCACACTCCCCCTGGAAGAGATCAGCAGAGAAGAAGGGAGGTACACAGAGAGCTGAGCACACTTCTGTTATTTCAGCCAGCCTGGCACCTGGCCCAGATCAGCCCTGAGGTACTGCTCCTTCTGGGACCTCTGGGGAAAACAGGAGCAAGGGAAACAGGATAAACCCAGCTCCCTCAGCCAGGGAATCTTGCAAGAGCTGTGAAAAGGTTTTCTACCAACAAGGGGATTGGGGGCAGAAAGTGGAACAGGTCATGTTGGGTAATGGGTGCTCCAAGAACAGGTTTTCCTCTCACAGTTTTCAGCAGCTGCAAGGCCACTTCTCAGCTGATGCACAAAATGCTCATTGCAGGGCAAGGCCCTGGTAAATCCAATCTGGAATTCTCCAAGGAGAGATAACCTGGGATTAGCTGTGTGGAAGAGCCTGATGGACAGTGACCAGGTGCAGCATCAGCTGGAACAGCAACTGCAGCACAGACCCAGGGCCCAGAGCCACATATTTCCATGCTGGGAGGAAAGGAACATCCAACACACATAAACAGTAACTGTGAAAAAGCCCAAGAAGGAAGAGGGAGAGCAAACTCCCACGTGCCAAACTACAACAGACCCAAAGAGCCAAATTCCCACTGATGAATTGAAGTGGGTTTTGGAATTTTTAGTTTTTCTTTAATAGGCCTTAAGCAAGAAAAGCTGCAACAAACAAGGTTGTTTGTACATCCAGCACTGCTACAACTTGGACTGTGAGAAAAGAGCTTCCTGCTAAGCCTGTGTAGAGCAGCAGCTCCCTGCTGGGGTCAGGGAAAAGATGGCACGTGGGGACTGATGTGACACGGGACATGGGGACACCCAACACCCCAGGCTTGGGCACTGAATCAGAGATTTTGAATCCAGAGTCTCTACCCTACAGCTCCTGCAGAGAGTGGTAAAACCTCTTGGATGTAGTCAGTTATGCAGGAAGTCCTCAGATTCCAGGGCCCTTTCAGGAACAAGGTTCTTCACCTAGAGGTGCTGGGACAGGCTCCCCAAGGAATGGTCACAGCACCAAGCCTGACTGAGCTCAAGAAGCATNACCTGAGAGCAGGATGTAAGATTCCACCAAGGGAGATGTGTGGTACTGCTCCCACACCAGTGACTACAACCAACTACAACCAGAGTGGCTACCCCAGACACCCACATGGGACTGGGAGACGTGATGCAGAACCTAAAACAGATCTGCTTCCTTCCAGAGAAATAGCTGGAGGTCAGGGAGGAAACTCAGGGCATCTCCAGCTGCAGCCTGCCAGGCTCCAGTGATCCCTTCAGCAGGGAGCCTCTGGCTTCCTACTCTGGGAGCTTATCCAACAAAGAAGGCAGAGCAAGGCTCCTAATTGCTCTGAGGTATTCCATTTAATCAGATTTGGAGGACACTGCTTTTCACCATCCAGTTGTGAAAAGCAGTAATTGCTGATGGTTCTTAGGTTAGAACAATCCTCAGAGCTTTTCACAGCAAAGCCAGATAATCCCCAACGCTGACCTGAGAGGAAAATTCAAGGTCAGTTCTCAGAGAGATTCTCAGTGTGAGCCTAAAAGAATGGATTTAACTTAAAACTGGTATAACATACTCTGAAGCCAAAGGAAAGGCCACCACAAGCAACAGACTGGGAAAACACAGTGAAAGATGGGAACCTACCTGGCAATGCATGACTTCTTTCTCAGAAGAATAAGAGCATGGGGCATTTCATACCCAGAACATGAAAACCTCAAAAGGCAAAGAGAACATTAAAAGGCTCAAAGAATCTGAATTACTGAATATAAGGCTCTCCCTCTATATTCAGTAGAGAAAAGCTGCTTCAGAAGATGTCACAGAGCACCACCAGGTGAGGTGTGGAAGATCTGAGCTGCCTTATGGGAAGATCCAGGCTTTCCATGGAGGTCAGGATCCTGGCAGGACTAGCTTCCTAACTTGGTTAGCCAACCTGTGTGAACTTGAGTGTTGGGAAAGGCTTTCAAAGCTGAGTTTGGTGGTGCTAATTGGACCAGAGGAGTACAGCCATGCTCAGAAGTGGCTGTAGGTGTATCATGGGCTGCTGGTCTAATCCCCTCTCACACTCCCCCTGGAAGAGATCAGCAGAGAAGAAGGGAGGTACACAGAGAGCTGAGCACACTTCTGTTATTTCAGCCAGCCTGGCACCTGGCCCAGATCAGCCCTGAGGTACTGCTCCTTCTGGGACCTCTGGGGAAAACAGGAGCAAGGGAAACAGGATAAACCCAGCTCCCTCAGCCAGGGAATCTTGCAAGAGCTGTGAAAAGGTTTTCTACCAACAAGGGGATTGGGGGCAGAAAGTGGAACAGGTCATGTTGGGTAATGGGTGCTCCAAGAACAGGTTTTCCTCTCACAGTTTTCAGCAGCTGCAAGGCCACTTCTCAGCTGATGCACAAAATGCTCATTGCAGGGCAAGGCCCTGGTAAATCCAATCTGGAATTCTCCAAGGAGAGATAACCTGGGATTAGCTGTGTGGAAGAGCCTGATGGACAGTGACCAGGTGCAGCATCAGCTGGAACAGCAACTGCAGCACAGACCCAGGGCCCAGAGCCACATATTTCCATGCTGGGAGGAAAGGAACATCCAACACACATAAACAGTAACTGTGAAAAAGCCCAAGAAGGAAGAGGGAGAGCAAACTCCCACGTGCCAAACTACAACAGACCCAAAGAGCCAAATTCCCACTGATGAATTGAAGTGGGTTTTGGAATTTTTAGTTTTTCTTTAATAGGCCTTAAGCAAGAAAAGCTGCAACAAACAAGGTTGTTTGTACATCCAGCACTGCTACAACTTGGACTGTGAGAAAAGAGCTTCCTGCTAAGCCTGTGTAGAGTAGGCTGGGGTCAGGGAAAAAATGGCACATGGGGACTGATGTGACACAGGACATGGGGACACCCAACACCCCAGGCTTGGGCACTGAATCAGAGATTTTGAATCCAGAGTCTCTACCCTACAGCTCCTGCAGAGAGTGGTAAAACCTCTTGGATGTAGTCAGTTATGCAGGAAGTCCTCAGATTCCAGGGCCCTTTCAGGAACAAGGTTCTTCACCCAGAGGTGCTGGGACAGGCTCCCCAAGGAATGGTCACAGCACCAAGCCTGACTGAGCTCAAGAAGCATTTGGACAATGCTCTGAGGCACAAAGGGATTGCTGGAGTGTCCTGTGCAGGGCCAGCAGCTGGACACGATGATCCTGAAGGGCCCCTTCCAGCTCAGGATATTCTGTGATTCTGTGACTCTCTGGATCTCCATGTTGTTGATAGCAAATGGTCAGTAAGGACAGGGGAAAGCTGCATTTATGAAGGCAAATTTCTCCACTTAGCTGGAGCTCCATGGACAATGAGGAAAACCCCTGAGTGCTGAGATTGGGCTAACACCAGCTAGCAGGAAGATATAAATTGTTTAATCACAGAAGCCATCTCTAAAATAGCATAAACTACATCTAATCTTGGAGGATGCTCCTCTTGTAACTTCTTGCAATTCTGTATAAATTCAAAACCCTTATTTCAAAACTGCTATTAAGTCCATCACTATTTCTTTCAGTGTTACTACATTACACCTGCACTTCCACAGTGTCTCCCATCAGAGGATGTCAAAGACTCTCAGATACAAAAATCCCTTTTCCTGGGAAGGTGTGTGACCTCTGGAGAAGTGACTGTGGACAAATTAAGCCCAGGATCCAAGTATTATTGCTTTAAGTGATTTCATTTGGGTTTCCTCAGTGTAATACACCTAAGACTTGCCTCGTCCAACTGCTGCCCTTAAAGTGATGTGTGATCACAGAACATGAAATCTGTGAAGTCCAGGAAGGTTTCAGTGATGCACCCAGAAAATGGGAACTCTCAAGATCAATGAATATTTTGAAATTTAGGTCTTTGAGATTATTTCCATCGATCTGATACTGAATGGAAGTCAGGGGCGTGATTCAGCCACGCCTCAGCTGATCTAAACAGGTTCAGTTTCTGAAGGGGCTGTGCTGATCTCCACAGCTGAGATCAGCCCTCAGAACCCGACAGCTTCAGCTGCTGAAGAGTTATTTGTGATTCAATAAAGCAGAGGATGTGGAATCCTCCAGCACTTCTGCCCATCACTTCCTGAGCCAGTTTATCAGCCCCTCTGTATAAATAGCTCTCAGGCACACCCAAGCAGGAGCTGTGCTGGAAGCACACGCACATTCAAAGGGACACAAAATGCCAAGGAACTAAAAATGACTTTAAAGCATTTCCTTCCTCGTGGTTATTTGATTCCCCAGCCCCACGCTCCCTCTCCCACCAGAGCACGGCTGACCTGTAAATTTACGTAGCATTTCGGTGCAGGTTTCTGCCACAGTTTCATCATCGCACTTCTCCATAATCAAAGCTTCTTCTCCACAGATCCAGCCACTGAGGACGTGGCCGTACCTCTCGGGTGGGTACAGCACATCAAAGCTGCAGATCTTCTTGTACCACAGCTCCTCAGGATAAGTCAAGCTCTCGCTCTCCGCCTCGTCTTCCCAGACAAACTGGATGCTGTTGCACTCAGAGCTCCAGAAAGGCTCTTCAAACTCCAGGAAGATCTTGTCAGTGGTATTGATTCCCAGTTTCTCAATGGCCATCACCTTCTCCTCAGGCAGGCGGGGATGGAACAGGCTCTCGTGGCGCTTCTTCAAGACTCCCAGGGACACAGTCACAATGACGTGGTCAGCTGGGATGAACTCACAGTCCTCGCACTCTACGAAGACATCGGAGCCCTTGTTCTCCTCGGGGAGGTCACTGTTGTGGTCAGCCACCCTCTCAATCTCCTTGCTGACCGACTGGTTCCAGTGGATGCACTTGACCGGCTTGCGGAGCTGAATGACAGACTTGGGAATGGAGCGGGCCAGAATCTCCACGATTTTAATGAAACCACAAGGAATGACGTGATGAGCCCCGGGGATTTCGGTCCATTCCCCAAATTCACTCAGCGAGACTTCATCCATGCTGTGGGAGCTGCTCTCACAACTCTCTACCTAAGGAAAAGCAACACAAAAGCAACATTGCCACAGAGCAACTCCTTCAGCCACAGCACAGCTCTGCAAGGGCACAGAGGAGCTGCATGAGATGAGAGTGCTGAATTCCACTCTGAAACCAGATTAGTTTTGCTAGTAAAGAAGCGCCTGGCCATAGGAGCTGACAAAAATCAATCCTTAGCCTTTCTTGCATCCAGAGAAACCCTTTTGTCATGGTAAAGAGTTGGAATTGCACCATGCAGAGTTCAGAGATCAGAGGGCTGGAGCCCCTCTGATCTGAAGACAAATTGAGAGCTGGGGCTGTTCAGCCTGGAGTAGAGAAAGCTCTGGCAAGACCTCCTGACACCTTTCATTTCCTAAAGGTGCTACAAAAGAGTTGGAGAGGGACTTTGGACAAGGCCATGGAGTGACAGGAGAAAGAATTATGGCTTTAAAGTGATGGTCAAATTAAATTAGATATGAGGAATAAATTCTTCCTTGTGAGGGTGGTAAGGCCCTGCCACAGGTTGCCCAGAGAAGCTGTGGCTGCCACAGCCCTGGAAGTGCTTTCAAGGCCAGGTTGGACAGGACTTGGAGCAACCTGGGATAGTGGAAGGTGCCCTGCCCATGGCAGGGGATGGAACTGGATGGCCTTTAAGGTCCCCTCCAACCCAAACCATTATGTGAGCCTATAATTCCATTATATCTTTGCTTCTGCACAATTCTGGGTTAAAGTTCTGTTTTCTATCCTTTAAAAGCCTCTGCAGTGGCCAGAGACCTGCTGCCCCTACAGCAGAACCTGGAGCTGCGTTAATCAGATGCTCATTCCAATGCTAATAAATTTTCCCATGAGGAGCCACAAAAAACTTCTGGCAGCTCTTTCTGCTGTCTGCAGCTTTCAGCATACTGTCAAACAGTCAGCAATCAGCTAGCTAACAAGCTGCCAGAGGTGAGAGGACCCGGCACAGGAGGAACTGAAGGAGACGGAAAAGGGAAATGCCAAGATGTGAGCCACGTGTGTTTGATGTGATTACCAAAGCTTTAGATCCATTAACCTGTTGGTTAATGTTTGTAGGAGTATTAAGCATAGCTGTAGCTCCCAACAATCCCTGGAACAAAGGCAGGATGTTTGGCCTGTCTTGTGATAAGCTTCTAATGATAATCCTGATGCACGGGACACAGTGATCTTAAAATCTTCACATCACCGGAGTCACAATCGCTCGCACACTGTAATTCTCTAAGCATTTTAAGGACTATTACAATTCCTTGCCTCAACCTTTGACCTATTTTCCAGACCTTTCCACACTTTAATGACTGTGCTTGGAAGCCTGACAAGCCTAGACAGTCTCCCTATGGAGCACCCTGGTGCAGGGACAAAGCGAACAAGTCAGGGTTGTACCAGCAGCTCCCAGGCTGCTCCTGTGCCTGCAGGGACCAACAGGTGCCTTCCCTGTCCTGGTCACTGCCTGATGCCTCCAGTGGGGACTGAGTGAAGACCCATCTTTGGACTGTGCTGTAGTTCCACCCTACCCAAGCACTTCCCAGACCTCCCCCAGGGTAACAACACAAAACCTGTGGCACACAGCAGGATCCTCATCCTGCCTGGATGCTCCACCAGGACACTCCTCATTATGAAGTTAAACACTGCCTGTTTGATTCTTTCAACCATGAAGACAAAATGCCAGGGGGGGAAAACAAGCAACTACCAAGACTCTAACCCAAGACAGGTTAATCCCCACTGTCATCTGATAGTCTTAAGTATGAGAAGCTTTGTTGTTCTCAGGTATTTGCATGAGAAGGATTTGCAAGACTTGCAGAAACAGCTCTGACTGTGGCAGCCTGGAGCAAGCACAGGAAAAACCACCAAGAAACCCAAAGCTGTATCCAGTGACTTAACCCTGTCTGCATGGGTGCTACTATATGGGTAACACAATAAATAACTGAGCTTTATGTGGCAGCTGTGGAGACACCCTGTGAAAAAAGGTTTTGGGTGAGGAGCTGAGATATCAGGTTCAGGACACCAGGGTTCAAACCTCAACTTTATCTCAAATCTCCTGTGAGACTCTTTAGGTCTTTATTCCCCTTTGGTTTAGCTTCCCACCTGAAAACAGTGAACACATGACAAAGTGCTGCTTGCCTCCCCTGCTTCATTTCAGAAGCTTTTAAGTCATTCTAACTGAAATAAAAATGACTGATACACTTTACTCATGGAGTGCTTGATGCAGCATTAAGTCCTCATCCCACAGAGAAGTCATTTAGCCAAGGCACCAAGGAGATAAAAAGAACTATGAAAGCCATGTGGAAAGCTGGTTTTATACAGTCTATCTTGGATTTTATTGCTTTACCTTCAAAATGCTTTCTGGGGATTTCTTCAGCAAATTACTAGCATCAAAGTTACATTTCTTCTGGTCTCTGAGAGGTAAAAAACACTCAGACAGGATCAGGGGGTGCAGGTGTAAGTCACAAGATAAGACATTACTAAAAGAACCTGACAAAAGAGTAGCTTCAGGTAGCAAAAAAAACCTAAGTCACACCAGAAAATTTAACAAGGCCGAGGAAAGCCTCTTCTATTAAGACAACAATATTAAGGCATTATTCCTTGCAGCCCACTGTCTTTAGATCTGCATCAGGAGGGAAAGTTGTCAATAGAAACACAAACTGCAAGAGAGCACAGAAAGCAACTTCCAGGGCTGGGCAGGGCTCAGCCAGCTGCCTGAGGCTGAGGATTTGTTTGCTCCTAGTTTAAACCAAAACAAAACACCCCAATGATGTGCACACATACCTTCAGGTACTGCTGGATCATGGCCAGTTTCAGCCTCTTGACGGCCTCCGTGTCGTCCGGGTCGGCCTTGACGCGTTTGCGCACGACGTCCCGTGTGAAAACGCCCACACTGTTCTGGCTCTCAGCATTGACTGGTTTACCTCGTTGGAAGAACTCCTGAGTCAGGTTATAGACCTGCCAGAGACAGGACACAAGGATGGGATCCCCAGCAGGATGCTCCTTCTGTCCCAACCCAGAGCATTCAGATCAGCTCCTCCTCCCAGCAGAAGCCACGTCCTCCCTCCCACCTGATGAAAAGCACCGGCTCTTCTCCCACCTCTGTGTCCCACGTGCAATCCCAGGTTCATACCAGCCCTTCCACCCTCTCCATTATTTAGAAGGAATCCACCAGAGTGGGTGAATTGAGTTTCACAGTTGTTCTTGTGTTGTCCCATTTATGGGGATTTTTGAAGGAATTTTGAATGAGTTAGAGATGGGATCTTGAGTTTTTTAGATGATGTGATTTATTTTTCTTATCTTCTACATCGACAGGAAGGGTGAGCTTGGCTCACATCTTTACTGCATGGTTTAGAAGGTCACAAGACCTCTAATTATAAGACCTTTTAAGGATTTATTGATTAATAAAACACTGTTAATAAAGATATTTATGTTTTTGACTTAATCCTTAAATATTTCGTTTTATGGACTTACACTACAGTGTAAGCTTTCTTAGTTAATTACGTTATGATACATAAACCTACAGTACTGTATTCTAAACTTCTTTACCTTTGTAACTACTTTTATTTTTTCTATATCTTAAATTCTAAAACTCTAAACTTTCTTCTTTCTAACTTAACATGTTTCTGATTTAAACTATAAATCCACATTCTCGCTTCTAGTACTTAAGTTTGGAAGCCTTTTCCAAGGTCTCAGATCAAATCCTGTGTTTAATTCTAAGCTTTGGCTTACAGGCCTAAAGTTCTGAGAATTCCCTGCATTTTGGATTCCAACATCCCATGAAATCAGGAAGCAACAAACAGCAGAGGAATTCTGTGTGCACACACATTTTACTTGAGCACAGGCCAGGCAGAAATTCATGGAAAACAGTGACATCTCTAGTGCCCCTCACCAGGAGCCACAGTAAAAATCCTTTGTGACAAATCATTCTTCTTTGAAGATATTTCTGGCAGGTTTTAACCCCAGTTTTCCATACAAGTTCCTTAAAGGCAAGGAAACACCATCCAGCTCAGCCCTCTGCTTGTGGCTGTCTGGAAAAAATTTGTATTTCTATCTACAGTATTGCCAGAAGAGCCTGCTCTTCCTTTCTACAGAAAAAAAAAAACAAAAAAACCTCAAGAGGAATCTTTTAACACAGGAAAGCTTTCAAAAGATGCCTCTCAGAAATGCAGCACATCCCATTAATGATTTGTTTGTCCAGAATGATGTGTCCCTTTCTCATTCACATCATGCCACAGGGTGCACAATACTCTTACAAGCACAGGGGATATCCCTGCTTGGGGAGTTTTTCCTGTCAAAGATGCTTTGATTACACCTTATGATCATTTTCTGGAGACAGATGATTTGGATACGTCAAGAACTTGAAGTCTACAGTAAATATCTGGTACAAAGCTAGTAAAAAACTGTGGCAGCCTTGCCTTCAAGAAGCTCCTGGAGCTTCCCATTCCTGCTGATAGGGCTAATCCACTATGGTTTATGTTCTTCCCACTCCAATTTTTCCCAAGAGCTTGATTTTATCTTGGGTTTTAGGAATAAAGTGAATTTGAGGAGGCAAAAGAGAGGGAAGAAGAGGAAAGGGAGAAGGATAAACACATTGCAGTGGTAGGAGTGAGAGAGAGGAGGTCTGTGAGCAAATGGAGGAAGGTGAGTTGACAAGTAAGGGATGAGGAAGAAAATTGAAGAAAATAACTGAAAGAATGAAAAAAAAAAAGTTAAATAAATGATAAAAACAGAGAAGAAACAATCACAAGGAAAATGAGTGGGACTGGTAAAGACAGAAGAGAATTGCAGACACTGCCTGGGACACGGCCATTCCAAGGAGATTCCCAGACAAGAAAGGTGGGGCCCAACGTCCTGTATGAAACAAAGGATTCCAGCAAAGGAAACTTTGGCAGTTCCAGCATCCCCTGGTTCTCAGGTCCCTGGATTTCTGAGGCCACAAGCACTTGCAGCAGGTCCAGGCTGCACAGACCTTGCGTCAGCACAATCAGCTCGGCTTTCATAAGCTGATTGAGCTCTGTAAGCAGATAACAAACTCACAGGACAAGCAAAGCCCTGCTAAAACCCAGCCACCACTTGGCCCACAGGAGAAGTGAGCCTGACTATGTTTTTGTTAACCATTATATTCTTCACTGCCCCACAGGGAGCAGAGCAGGAAGGCACAAGTTCTCAGTGCTGTAACCATCAAGGAAAGTCTTTCCTGGAGGTGCCATCCCATTGATCAGACAGCAGGAAAGTTTAATCACATCAGGATTTCTTATTTCTCCTGTTATTTCCTTGCTTTTCAAGTTCAAGAAGCATTTGGATAACACCCTCAGACACAGGGTGTGATTTTGGGGGTTTTCCTGTGCAGGCCCAGGAGCTGAACTTGATGATCCTCCTAAGTCACTTCCAGCTCAGGATATTCTGATTCTTGGGGTGCTGAACCATCTGAGGAAGAACAGGAGGCAAAACTGTTGTAGGCAAGAAGCAAAAGGAGAAACAACAGCAGGTCCTACATTGAGAGATACATGGTCAGAATAAATGAATGAAAAAGATGCTTAAAATGTATGTTTTAATGAACATGAGCAGCAAGCACATCCTGTGTAAGAAGCTGTGGAAAAGCTTCACTAGGACACCTCATTTAAGGTAGATTTCCAATGAAGCAGGAGCAAAATTGTGCTGTCTGGAGCTGGAATTAACTGGGCTTTCCCTCCCCAGATGGGGAAAGCACTGTCATTCCTATGGGACCACCCCTGGGGTCACTGGGAACAGGCACTTGTGATATCTGAAAACCCATACTCCTCCAATCATTTCAGCATTTCAGCACCAGGTTCCTGAGAGAGTAGAAATGGGCTTTCCCTCAAAGATCCTGAGGAAAGGTAACAACAAGGATGACCCAAAAGATTCTGCTGATTTTCTAGTTAACCCTTCAAAATCTCCCTGCATCCAAACCAGAGCTCCATGTTCAGCAAGGAGAGCTACACCACAGACAGTCCAGCCAACCTTTGCTTTTCTATTATCATAAATCTGATACAAGCAGGGAGCAAAACCAAAGGACAAACTGCATCAATTCCCATCTCTTACCACTGGCAATCTCACATCCCAGCAGGACAACCTAAACATTTCTCACTCTAAAGTTCCCCTGAGCTGGGACAGAACAAGTGGCACTGGAAGCCTGACTGAAAAATAGAAGTGAAAACCAGAGACCTCAAGTAACCATTCATTCTAAGCATTCTTCCTTTCCTCATTCTGAAGGCTTATACACAATCCTCCAGGGAATTCACAGAATCATGGAATGGTTTGGGTTGGAAGTGACCTTAAAGCCCATCTAGTTGTATCCCCTGCCATGGGCAGGGACACCTTCCACTAGCCCAGGTTGCTCCAAGCCCCATCCAACCTGGCCTTGGACACTTCCAGGGATCCAGGGGCAGCCACAGCTTCTCTGGGAAATCCATTCCAGGGCCTCACTGCCCTCACAGGGAACAATTTCTTCCCAGTATCTCATCTATCCCTGTCCTCTGGCAGTGGGAAGCCATTCCCCCTTGTCCTGTCACTCCATCCCTTGTCCAAAGTCCCTCTCCAGCTCTCTTGGAGCCCCTTCAGACACTGGAAGATGCTGGAAGGTCTCCCTGGAGCCTTCTCTTCTCCATGCTGAACAACCCCAGCTCCCTGGGTCTGCAAGACAGAAGGGGTTTAAGGTAAGAAATTAAATCGAGTTAATTGAATGTCCACAGTCCTATAACAGTTTCACTTCAGCTTCCATCTTCTGTCTTCTTTCTGACCAGCTTTGGGGCATCCCACAACCAGGGTCTGTGCAGGGAACGTGGATTGCAGCAGGGATGTCCCCTCTGTTACCTACAGGCTTCCTCCTCCACGTGTTTATTTACTACCTACGTGCTCCTCCACCACAGGAAAAGGCAGTTTCTTAGGAAGAACAAAGCTAAATAAAGAAGTTTCTCTGCTCTGAAGGAGGTCAGGAAAGCACATCCCCATCCACACTCCTTCCTGTCAGCGCCGGTGACGATGCCCAGCATTGTCTTTTGCTCACTTGGCTTAAAAACTGCTGTGACTTAATCCCTGTCCAGTAAAAAGCCCTGATGGAGATAGGGCTGTGCTGTTCCCAGGCCAGACATCTGTCAGTGCAATAGAGGCAGGGAGGGAACGGTGACTCTCGGTGGCCCTTTGGTCCTGCTTTCCATGATAACTGCAAGGCAAGGCACTGGAGCTTAATTGGGGATGGCAGGAAGCCCAGCACGGGGTGGGGGTGAGGAGGATGGAGAACGTTGTCATTCTTTGGCTGCATCCCTCCCCCAGAAGCTGTTGCAGCACACAGGAGAAAGCTGACAGATAACAAGGCCATTAATTAGCTGATTGTTAAAGGTTCCTGGGAAGCAGCTCTTTAGGGACCACATCCTTGCTGAAAAGCTGAAGTAAAAGCAAGCACTTCTCCTAAATCAGGCTGGTGATGGACTGATTTTTCAGCTGCATTTAACCTGTCCAGCTCATCACTTCCCACTTCTCACTAATACCTGGGAATCGGCTTTAAACACCTCCCTGGAAAGGGAAATGAGGACTTAGCAGGGACAGAGGAACAATTATGAGATAAATTGTCCCTGATCACATTTTCTGAGGAGTTATAAACACACACAGACCCCAAAGGTGCAGACATTACCCTCAGAGGTCCCACTCTGGTCATTTTCCTGAGAGTCATGCAGATGTGGTATAAGCAAGAAGAGCCAAAATCCTCTCCCAGACCCAGGATTCCCCCAATTATCCCAGAAGGAGTGGAAAGGTGGGAAGATTACAAATACATGATGTGGGCATCACACCCTGGGGAACCTCCCCATTCTGGTGCCTCTTTCCTTTGGAGACTGACCAAATGGAGTGACAATGACCCTGAGCAGTACATGGCCTAAGAAGGATAATCCTAAAAGTCCTCATGGTGTTTCCCTTGGCAATGCATGGTTGGGAATCCAGGTGGATGCTCTGCAGGACTGGAGACCTTCCTTGAAGGCATTGCCCTCCTTCCACGAGAATTCAGGTCACCTCTGTCACAAGCTCATGACAGATCCTGACTGACCCCAGTGCAGGGCAACAGCCTCTCCCAAGGAACTTTCTGCTGGAGAAATGAAGAGCTGAGCAGTCTTCAAGCACTCTGACTGCTCCACTTCCTTGGAACCAGATAAAGACTCCTGTGAGACATCCCTACAGCTATTAAAAATTCAGGCTACTGCAAACAAAAATGCAGCAAAACTTGTATTGAGGTAGAAGTAGCCAGCCAAAAAGGATTGGATAAGTGCCTGGAAAAAGCCTGAGGACTTTCTAGATGAATTAGTGAGGCAAAGCTCTGGAGGTACAGCAGTGCTTTGCCTTTCACTCCAGGAAAATTCAGCACAGAGAGACTTTGCCTTGCTAAAATCAAGTTTCAGACTCCACATGCCCTAGTGAAACCCCCTGCACTTTGAATTCCCTAGAATTTGGTGTCCAGATGAAAGATAACCAGGGCTAGAGAGACCAAGCAGGAGAAGCAGAGCTGAAGGCACAGGCTGGAGCTCCAGCAGCAGCTGCAGGGAAAGCCAGGCAGGGTGTGAGTGAGGGGGAGCGAGCCGGCTGTGCACGGAGGGCAGGCCTTTGGAAGGGTGACAAATTTAGCCCTGCTCATTCAGGGATACATTTTCCACTGTTCATGTCAGTCCTACATCCCTGATCAGGCTTTGCATCCATCATGGGTTGCTGGCTGTTTCGTGGGGGGTTCTTTCTTTTCAGCTCAGGTCTGGGTGTATCACAGCCTTTGCTATCTCAGCCTCCTCTGAAGGTATGAAATGATATGATGGTGGGATTGCTAATAAAAACCTGAGGAAGGCCTGAGAGCTCCTGTGAGACAAGGGAAAACCCTGACCTCAGGATTTAGTGATCTATAAGATGACTTTTTATCCTGGACAACTTCAAAATGCTTTAACAAAACCAATCATAAAACCTGCATCCCAAAAAAAAAAAAAAAAAAAAAAAAAAAAAAAAACAGAGATGCAGAACTGAAAATTCCTGCTGTTCCTCCCCAGCATTCATTTCACCACCATTTAAAGCAACAAAACTTTGACTAAAAAAAATGAAAAAAAAATTTAAGAAAAAAATTACTAACCTCTAATGAATATGCAAAAAACCTCTCACAGAATCACAGAATAATTGGGTTGGAAGGGACATGGAGGATTGTATTGTCCCAACTGCCCTGCCATGGGCAGAGACATCTTCCATTAGACCAAATTGATCCAAGCCCCATCCAACCTGGCCTTGGACACTTCCAGGGATCCAGGGGCAGCCACAGCTTCTCTGGGCACCCTGTCCCAGGTTCTCACCACTCTCACAGTAATGCTGGGGAAGTGGGGGAACACAAACCCGTGGGGAACCCCAAAACACAAACCAGAAACGCCCCTGCCAGACTCAGCATGTGTGGAACACCCTCTGCACTTTATGCCAGAGGAAAATGTCCCCAAAGCCACACGCCTGCTCCTGGCTGCCCTCCCTCCAGGGCACTTGTACTTCCTACAGCCATTTTAACTGGATATTTTTATGAGATCACATAGCTTGCCTGAAGTCTCACTTTTCCTAGGCAGAGCAGGGAACAAACCACAGCCAAATGCCTTAAATCAGTACAGATCCTCCAGCCTGGCACCCCAAAGAGGCTGGGACAAGCAGCTCAGCAAATCCATGAGCTGCTCCTGCATGAAAATTCCAGCAGGCTTTGGAGGAAGGCAGAGAAAGCCCCTCCCAGCAAGAGCAATTAAGAGGCTGGCTGATGTCCCCTGCTTGGCTCCAGCTGTCCCTAAAGTATTTTTTATCACCACGAGTGGCTGCAGACATTTTTACAAGCCATAAATGTGAAAGCCTTTTCTGTCTCCTAGCGATAAAGATATCCTGTGGCAATGATAAGCTAATTAGGTGTTGTGTAAAGAAGATTAACTTTTAATGTGCTGTTCTCTCATGTCACTGGCTGCCCCTTTCTCTCCCCTTTAAAAGAAAGGGTAGATTTACCAAATTAATAATTTCTAAAGCACTGGTACCTTGTTATGGCCTTTATCTTACTGGGTTTATCTCAAAGCTAAGTGGCTCTCATCTTTGTATTCCCTTCTCATTCTGGAGTCTGCCCTCCCTTTGCTGGAGATTTTCCTATCATCTTCCAGACAGGACGATCACCGAGCCCTGCACACAGTTTGGCAGCGTTCCATTTACATAAATAATGCTGCACACTGCAGTATTTTCATTTACTCTTTCTAGCCCCAGTTGCTGTTAATCTTCCTCCACACACATCTCACCTGTCTTTTTTTTCCTGCCTGGAAATCTCATTCGTTTTTTTAATCCAGTTATATGAAAAATTGTTCAGATGAATTATATCCACCTGCATTTGTCCAAAACGTTGTCCACAGGTTGACAAATCCTTCCCACAACGAAATTTCTTTGAAATTCTTACTACTCCTCTCTGAAACTGAAATGATTTTGTGCCATCCCATCACTGATTCCAGTTCAGAAACACAGGACAGTGCCAAAAATCTTTTCATAAGAAAAAAAATCCCGTTTTCTGCTCCCCACCCAATTCTTGATAATTCTTTACAGGCTACAGTGACTTTTCTAATGCTCCCAGACATATTTTTAAACAAAGTATGCAAGAGTAACCTGAATCTAGTGAGTGTTCAGCCAAGAGTCAAATACTGAAGTTTGCTGTCAGATGAAAATCTGAAGGTTTTAGGCACGGCTACAGCCTGATGAAAATACTCATGTTTTGTTCCATTTTCTACAACCCACTGAGAGATCATATTACCTGGAGGGCCAGACAGTCTGCACTGACCCATCTAAATGTACTTCACAAGCGACATTAAAAAATGTGGGGAATAATTATAACTAACTTTGGCAAGCAAAAGAGTTTAAATAACCTTCAACTGAAGTCCATGCTGGTCTGAATCTCCCAAAAAAGATGTTCCTTTCCTTCTGATGCAAAAAACCTTACAATTCCTATGAAACTGCACTGACTTTGGCACACCACACAGCATTTCATAGTATTTATAACCAATAAAAAGTCACAGGGATACAATATTTAGCTGGCTGTTGCTAAGGTTTTGCCTTCTACTTTGTTAAGCAATTTGATACTTCCACTACTCTTTTAATTAAGTACTGGATTAATTACTGGATCTCCCCAGCAAGTTACTGGATCTCCCCAGAAATAGTTGCTGGAAGTGATTAAATGGATTACAAACATGGTAAGATTGTTCTTCCTCACCACAGAGAGTTAATCCCACATCAGAGACAAATGGGGTGCAGTGAAGCAGACGAGAGAAAACTCAGCGTCGATTTTTTTTTTTTTTTTCCCCCAAAGAAATTAAAGACATCACTGTTTTTCTACCTTTGTCCTGGAATGCTCTAACTGCCAAGGGGTCTCAGTGTTCCAGGCAAATCTACCACTTGACAAAGCAGCTGGACACCAACCTCGTTGTATAAATCACTGAATTCTTCAACCACATCTTTCGGGATCCTCTGCCCGCTGTTGGTGAGGTGATAAGCCACCCCATTCTTGGAGTAAAGGCTGATCCGCCCAACGCTCCTCTCGCTGTCAGTGGTCTCTTCGAGCAAACCATTGTCTTCTGCTAGATGATAGACTGGGTTTCCATGTGAACCATGAATCCACGTAGCTCCCAGTTCAAAAGTGGCATGCCCTGCAGGAGAGGAAGCCAAGCAAACTGGTTATGGAAGCCTGTTTTCCTGGAAGCTTCTCACGCTCAGCCCTGAATAAAATGTGCAAAAGCAGAACTGCCCAAGGACTGCACATGTTTGAACATCCCTTAAGGGAGTTTTTCTCTGTTAGACAGGATGCCAGCATTCTTCAGACTGATCCTTTGGGATACAGGTTTGGGTATTGCCAGAAGGATGGGATGTTGCAATAAAGATCCCTCACAGTGACACACCTCTGATACTTAAGGAGAAATTCAGCCCTTCTCAGTTCCCAGCTCTCACCACAGTTGTTGCCAGCAGGGAGATGTAGGAAAATGTGGATTGCAACACTGGCCTGAATGCTAAACCTTGTCCTGTGACTAAAAATGGTTGTTGTGTACAAATACACCTCAGATTAACTGCAATAAAACATGCATTTCCATTCCCCAAATGAGTAAATAGGCTGTATTTTATTATTTATGCCTTTGGAGATTTATATATCAGGTTCTTTAAAAAGAGGCACTGTCAGGCTAAACACTGAAAGCATTTTGTTTTGTATCACCTGTACTCTCTGCTTGAAAAACACATAGAATTTGGTCAGCCCCACTCTCCCCATCCCTTACAACTATCAGGATCTGCACCAGGGCTTTGTCCCCCCAAATCCAGCACTGCCAGACTGGGCTGAGAGCACAAGGGGATGCTCAGCAGCTGAAAGGAGGTGCTAAAAATAAGCTTGGGTCATGTATCCCCCCTATTTTGACAGATTCTCAGAAGGCCAAAGCTAGTTTAAAGTCTGACAGAGCTGGGCATCTCCCAGCACCCCTGCAGTAGTGTGGGAATGCCTGATTAAGCAGGGTAATTAATAGGATCCTGCTTGATGAAGAAAGGATGGTGCAGTTCCCAGCTATCATTTGCTGTTTAACATGTAAATGTATGCTCAGACAGAGAGGCACTGCAGCACTGAGCTGTGCTGCAGTCAGGTTTAAAGGGTGAAAGCTCCAAGGAATGCTGTTCCCTGGCTGAGCCCCTGCCTCTGAGGGAAGTTCCACAGATCTCATTTTCCAAGCAGCCCCTTTGTCAGTGAGAGCTGTGCTGACTGCCCTTCAAAACCTGCAGTACAGCAGGAGGTTTCTACACCACAGCACCTGCTCCAGAGAGCAGCACCAACACACAGACCTGAATCCTTCAGGTGCCACTGACTCCAGCACACCCCAGAGCACCCAGCCAGGTGGAAATGACTGAACACTGGCAGCCAAAGGTAGAGAGCTCATCAATATTGCAAGTGGCAGTCCCCTGGTTAATGCAATCCTCCTGTAACACAGCCCGTGCCAAGCAGCAGCAGGAATGCTGCCTCCTGCTCTAGGGCAGGACTTTGGTCTTTGCTGCACAGCAATCCTGCTGAGACACCTGATTTATCAAAGAAAACAATTTGCCAGCAGGTCCTGCTGCTGCCTTAGTGCTTGGTGACAGTGATGATGTGTTCCAAGTCCTCCTGTTGAGCTGTGTGGAACATAATCAAATATCAACAAATTAAAAACTCATTCTTGCCTGTAATATTCATGCTCACTATCATCACTACCAGATAAGTCAGGTCTTACCAAGTGTAAGTTAAAGGATAAATTATTTTAAAGTGTAAAATTAAATAAAATTATTTTACACAGAGACAGCCAATTTACTTTCAGGGCCTTAAAGGATTTTAGATTCAATATTAATCTACTTGAAATGAATCATCCTTTACAATAAAAAAAAAAAAAAAAACACAGAGAAACACACAGATTGTGCATCAAGCCTCCTGGACAGGGATGGCAACTTTCACATTTCCCTCTGCAGCCCTGGCCATTTCTTGGGTATCCTGTTGTGAGATAGCTGCAGTGGATACAGATGTAATAGGTCATGTGCAGGAAACACACAATGCACAAACACACAAACCCTCTGCCTCACCTGTGCTAGAATCAAACCTCTGAATATCCAAACTACTCCCCTGGGCAGAGAAGCAACAGTCTGTGCACTCGAGGGAAAATACTGTCCCCTACAAGACGTGGTTCAGTGAGGGGGATGGATTCAGATACAACCCTGAGAAGGTGCCACAATGCCACAGAATGGTTTGGAGTTTGGAAAGGACCTGAGGATCATCTCATTCCCACCCCCTGCCAAGGGCAGGGACACCTTCCACTACCTCAGGTTGCTCCAAGCCCTGTGCAACCTGGCCTTGGACACTTCTAGGAATCCAGGGGCATCCACAGCTTCTCTGGGCACCCTGTGCCAGGGCCTCCCCACCCTCACAGGGAAGGATTTCTTCCTAATTAGTAGCTCTGCTGAAATTTAAATCAGATCTTTAGTCAAGTGTGCAGACAGGAGAGGCCAGAGCCAGAACATGGATCCACCTTGGCAGAGAACTGCAGCCCACACCCACACAGAGCAACCTTGAGAGCTGGCAGATAAGAAGAGAAGAGAAAGATAAGAAAAGACAGTTTGGAGTTTTAAAAAATGAATAAAGCACCAAGACTTTGGATGCCAGCCTCTGTTCTGCAACTAACAGTTACATCTACA
This sequence comes from Urocynchramus pylzowi, assembly GCA_013397555.1. Classification (NCBI taxonomy): domain Eukaryota; kingdom Metazoa; phylum Chordata; class Aves; order Passeriformes; family Fringillidae; genus Urocynchramus; species Urocynchramus pylzowi. The sequence goes on along the minus strand of VZRH01004707.1, from coordinate 98,680 downwards.
AACTCTGAGATTGCCTCCAGACTGAAACACCTGCTCTCCTCTCCTGTTAATTAACAGCTGTTAATGAGGAGGAGGTGGATTCCCAGCAAAGGCAAAGATGTGAGTTAGTGGTGAAGGTGGGCAAGATAAGAGAATCAGCCTTGGTACTAAAACACCAGAACTATTTCACAGGTGCACTGGGAGAATGATCTGTTGCTCCCCAGAGATTTCAGCTCCTTCACACTTCCCTCCTCTCACAGGCATGATCCAGGATATTTTTAATACAGCGGATTGTGAGTAAAGGACACACTTCCCATCCCAACCTCTATGCCAAGTCTCAGCAGAATGTAAAGTGCCCTACTCAAACCCCTGGAGATTAGATTTTTCCAACTGCCTTTCCATTGGTTTCCCTTCTGCAAGTTCACAGGAGGCTGCTGTTTATTTACTGTGGTGAGTTTGTCAACTAAAATACAGTAAGCGATGTAAGCACCTAAGAAATAAAAAGAAAGCAGGGCAGCAAGAGGGCAAAGGTAATATCCAGAGTGGAATCAGAAACAGAATTAGTTAATTGAAATCAGGAAAGCAATTCAGGAAAAGCAGAGAGCTTTGTGCCTCCTGCAGAGAAGAGACAGGCAATGTCCCTCTGGATACCAGGAAAAGCTCCTGTGCTACAAAGGACAATGTTTGCTCCAGGAGTTTTGCCTGTAGAGATTTTTAAATTGACCTGGCATTCAAATATTCAGAGTCTGCACCTTTATTACAAACTAAGAAAGGAGGCTGCAGAGGTAGGAAAGCTGAAAATCAGGATAAAGGGATACACTGAAGATGTTTTTCCAACAGCCTGATTCCCAGTGGGTAGCGCCCTACACAGTAAATTAGTTCTAGGGAAATGAATGGGGTTGTTTGTGAAGCAGAACAGCTCGGGGTTTCCCCTTCCCAAGGGCTCTAAGCCCTGAGAAACAGCCCTTCCACAGCCTGGAGATTTACTGGCTGCTCCTGAGAAAGAGTCAAACTGGAAAACCTGGGTGGAAACCGTCTGCGTACAGTTAGTCAATCACAGACCTGCTACACAGAGCTTTTCCTGTGCAAGAGAAAACAATCACCCAAATCTTTTATTTCATGGGAACATAGGTTTGGAGCAGCCCAGGGTCACAACAGAGGCACGAGACAGCACAGAACCACCCACCCACCCCGAGAGGCACCCAAGGATTTAAGTATTTACTCTCCTGACACCACCACACCTGAAACCCCATTTCCAAGGTTCGTTTGACCTCGTGGCCACACAAACCCCACCAGCAGCCCTCTGCAGGTGCTGATGCCATTTCCAGATGCCTCACTGTCCCTTTGTGGTCACCAGAAGCTGATGCCTTAAACAGCTGGAACAGGGGCTAGACACAGTTAAGGGGAGTAAAAGGATATTTATTGAAGGGCCTTCAAGGCCACACCCTGGCATTACCAGAGGCACGGCTTTAGCTCTGCCTGGATGGCTCCAAGATGGAAGCAAAAAGAGGGCTTGGTCACAAGATCTCACACTTTTGTAAGTTTTGATCCATTAGCATATTGGAGCTAATTGTCCAATTACAGCCCCAGCCCGTGAAGTCCCATCCTTCTTATTTTTCCTCTCTTCAGCCCACATTGTTTATACTCTTGGATCCAGCTGTCCTTGGGTCCCCCAGCTAGAGAAGGCATTGTTGTGTCTACCTACTCTGTGAAGAGCACTTACTAACCCCTCACACGATACCCAGACGCACACACCAAAGCAGCCCAAAATCAAAAAGAGGAAAAAAGAAAAAAAACAAGACCAGAAAGCTGAAAGCCAAGGTCTCGCTCTCACCGAGCTGGACGCTCTGCACGCGGCCCCCGATGCGGTCGGTCGCCTCGAGGACTGTTACATCCGTGAATCCGCTTTCCAGGAGCGCCTTGGCTGCCGACAGGCCCGCGAGCCCAGCACCGATCACGACTATTCGAGGCTGTCGCTTTCTCCGTAGGCCACTACTAAGAGGATCATCCGTGCTGTCTGCAGATATTTCACAACTTTGCATGCCGTCCAAGCTCTCTTTCTAAGGAACCTGGAGGAGGAAGGGGATAGGTGTGTTCAGGGAGCTCAGATTCAGCTTATTCTCTGCAGTTCGAAGGATCAAAAATGAAGAAGTCCGGTGGAAAAGAAAAACGTGGTGAGTTAGACCCAGCCTTCAACATGGGATGCACAGAAAGGATAACTGAGGTCAAGCTGGGATGCAAAACAACTTTTTAGCCTGGAGCACCAAGAACTCCAGAAATCTCCACCCTTTCATGCCATGTAGACTATTTCCAAACAAGTCAAAGGACTTTCAAACGCCCATCTTTTTATATAACCTCCAAAAGTGGTAATTTTGTGGCGAAGACTTTCAAAAGAAAGAGAACCACGTCCCCAGTGCTGACAAGATCCACAACCCAGCAATGAAGCTCCACTTTGCCACTGTGGCAACCACAAAGCCTGAATTTCAGATCCTCTAAGTAGGGGAGGAGGTAAGGAGGATTTAGCTCAAAGCAAGGACATTGGATCTCAAGCCAGCCATTACAGAAATGGGACAGACAGGAAAACGTTTCAAGTGATGGAAATCAACAAGGGCCAGTCCAACATTTCCCAAAATGCAGCCCCTGGAGCCAACACTGTCCTGCCACATCAGGGTCAGCCTCAGGCTCAGATGAGGAGAGGTTCAAACCCACACCAGTCCTGACTAGTCCAAACCTACCCAAATCTCCACCTACCAATATATTCAACTGCTCCTCCAAGCAGGACCCTGTTTTCCTCTGCAAACTCCTAGAAGACACCTTTTTACTGCTATCTACCCTTATTTCTCAGGTCCCATCACATCATTTTAGTAGGTGGGACCATGGCCTGAGCCCATGGTCAAGGTTCAACCCTGACCAGGGATAACCACTGTGGGATGTCTTTATTCACAAAAGCCAGTGTGTACTCACCTGGTTCTGGGTGGCTCACACCTGCCCTCAGGAGCACAAAGAACAGGGTGCAGAGATTCCTACCCTTCCAGACATGACATGACTGACATGAGTCCCAACTTGCAAAGGATAAACACACAGCCCAGGATTTATCAGCCCTGGAATCAGCTGATGCCCAGTTATTTGGATAAAGCACACACACAATTCCTTGCCTCCCCCTCCTCCCTCCCCAGAGATATCCAAGGAGCTCGTAGTGTGCTGCCTCTACCTGCTGCCAAGCTGCTGGATATCCATTCTGAGTTCTTCCTCAATTCTCCCAACATTTGGCCACTGACAAAGATTCCTACTCCTCTCTTCCATCACCAGAAGGGTCGGCTTAAAACACTGCTGGCCTACTGCAGTATATGATCACAGGAACTAATGAAGCGCAATGAAGCAGTTTCATTTGGAGAATGAAAATCTCTTTTTCTCCAGGATTTTAGAGAATTTATGTGTGTTGACCAAGCAATATCCACTCTCTGTAAGGGAGCTGACACCAGACTGCGGTCGGCAGGGATTTAGGCAGTGGTACGAAGAGGAGAGTGGTCCCACTGGAGCTCTGACAACTCTTTTGAAAATGTTTGGTTCCAACTGAACCAGCTTCAGCTCAATCCACCCTTCTGTGGACTCACCTGCAAGAGGGATTTGCACAGTGTGTGCAAACTCTGATTCTGCCACTGCAGCTTGTCCCAGCCGGCCCTGCATCAGTTCCAACTGCCACTGCAGCAGCTTCCAACGGCCACAGCCCAACAGAAGGTAGATCACAGAATTCTGATGGATGGGACCTTCCAGCTCATCCCATTCCCACCCCCTGCCAAGGGCAGGGACACCTTCCACTAGCCCAAGTTGCTCCAAGCCCTGTCCAACCTGGCCTTGGACATTTCCAGGGATCCAGGGGCATTCACAGCTTCTCTGGGCACCCTGTGCCAGGGCCTCACCACCCTCACAGGGAAGACCTTCATCCTAATGTCCAATCTAAAGCTCTCTCTAGTTTAAAACTGTTCCCTCCTTGTCCTGTCACTGTCTGCCTGTGTAAAAATTCGCTCTCTGTCTTTTTTGTAAGCCCCCTTTAGGCCCTGGAAGGGGCTCTGAGCTCTCCCTGGAGCCCTCCCTTCTCCAGATGAACATTCCCAGGTCTCCCAGCCTGGCTCCAGAGCAGAGGGGCTCCAGCCCTTGGAGCATCTCTGTGGTCTCCTCTGGACTCACTCCAGCTGCTCCAGGTCCTTTTGATGTTGGGGGTCCCAGCACTGCAGGTGGGGTTTCACTAGGGCAGAACAGAAGGGGAGAATTCCCTCCCACAGACATCCTACAACCCCCTTCTCATTCTTCTCATAACACAGATCCATGTATTTTCATTGCCACAGTAAAGGAGCATCTTTTCTGCCATCTATATCCAGTTTTCTGTTCCAGTACAAATTGAAGGGTTTTAGCTCAGTTCTTTAAGCACAGCTTTCCTCATCCTGGCTTTGGCAAGCTCCTGTGAATTCTTCACATGAAAGCTCCAAGAAAATGTTTTCTCCCCTGTTTCAGCATTTTAATACTGGATTAGGTGACCTGTCTAGTCAGATGAGAAAATAACAGGGTATTTTGTGTGTACAGAACCTTGATTTGGAAACCACCCTTAATTAGCCAACAACCTGTACGATATGATCAGCAGGGAAAGGCAATTAAAATTTAGCAAAAGCTTGAGCTTTCCAACCAGAATCCACATTCCACAGTGGATTCAACAGGTGATATAAAGATAGAAAGCCCCCACTAAACTTTATTTCAGTATCATTTATTCCCTCTGGTTGGCTCATGAGTGAGACAAACACATAAAACAGAATCACCAGAATGACCAGGTTGGAAGACATCTTCAAGACCATCGAGTCCAACCCAGCCCTAACACCTCAGCTAAACCCTGGCCCCCAGTGCCACATCCAGGCTGTGTTAAACACATCCAGGGATGGTGACTCCACCACCTCCCCAGGCAGGCCCTTCCAGAACTTTATCACTCTTTCTGTGAAAAACTTTTTCCTAATATCCAACCTATATTTCTCTTGATACAACTTGAGACTGTGTCCTCTTGTCACCCATTGTGTGCAGTGCTCTCCCTTCAGCACTTGCCAAGCCACCAGTCAGGGCTCTTGAGCCACTGGATATCACCAGGTCCTCTGACACAAAGATAGTTTGGCTTTTTACTACTTCTTGACTGCCAAAAAGGCTTGCTTCTCTTTTATTTTGTTCTTTTCTTTTATCTTTTAATCACAGGGTAAGAAGTGTGTTGGCTGTTGTACTGTGAATCTCTCTCAGACTGTAATTTTACTTCGTGTCCCTGTAAGAGCAAGGGTAGCACTAAATCACAGCTTCACTCAAAGTAAAATTCCCCTGCTTTGTTTTGCTTACAGCGTTCCTGTGAGACAGCCAAGAGGCACTGGTTACCCACAACAAGAAAATATCCAAACACACATCTTCCTTTTGTCTAAAACATACAGCTTCGATCCTCTTAGCTCTTGTAAGTACTTCACTCAGGATATTTTAATCACTTCTACTTCCAGACTTGCCCCCTTTTCTCAGTCTCTATCACCATTCTATCCCTGACTCCTTAGGAGAAATTACCCTCCATTCATCCTCTCCCACTCCTGTCCATTTCCTTCATTCAAAAAAACCCCAAACAAACACCTTTAAAAAAATCCCTAAAACCAACCCCTCCCCCCCAAAAAAAAAAATCCTGAACATAACTGCTGTTTTCCAGCAGACAAATCTTTGCAAAAATATATCTTCTAAGATGGGCATCATTCTACCAAGCCAGAATCATGGGTTTCCATTCCTGGCATTTGTACCCGCTGCAAGTTCAGTGGGGTGACAACTTCATGATTTTTTTTTTTCCCCATTATTTTGCCAGCAAAACCTTGCAGGTCACAAGGAAGAAGCCAGAGAATTAAGGCAGTTCACGACTGCCCTCCTTACTACAACAATACTCTGTGACCAGGCAATTCTTCTAGGACCCCTCAGAAAAAGGTCACTAAGGCTCCAACTATTTAAAAATAGAAAACCAAAATAAACAAAAGCATTTCTCAAGGAAACCTGCTATTCTTAGCTCACCCAACTTCTCCTGTGGCAGTATTGTTGTAGCCCTGGTGACACAAAGACTTGGGCAAGGCAATGCTCTGAAAACAAGGCTTGTGTGCTTGAAGGCTTGGCTGAAGGTTGGTCAGCATTTGAGGGTTTGTTTGGGGTTTTCCAGCAGGATTGGTTAATCTTTAAAAAGTGACCTTCCTTCAGACTCTATCACACAGCAGGCTGTCATTTACCCATGAGCTGGGACTGCTGGCATTCCCAGACCAAATTCATGGTCATCCCAGGGGGACCCATCTCACCCCTGTCACTATTTCAGGTGTTCAGCTGGCATTTGCTGCCCACAGCCTTTGAGGGCATGGAGAGGAGGAGAGATCCATCCTGCTGACCTCTGGCATTCCTGTCTCAGGATGGCTGAGCTGAAAAAGAGTTTACAGACAGTTTAAAAAGGTCACCTGACCTTTCTGAGTGCTCTTAAATTGTGTTGAATCGACAGCCTTCACACTAACAAGTGTAACAGCCAGTCTGGAGGGTGAGAAATGCACCATCAACACAAACAAATTCCCTGCTGACCACACAGACCAGCAGAAAAAATTACCAGAATCACTTTATTCCCTGTAGGTTTTTATTTGATGAAAATTAAGCATCATCCCTAATCAGAAAGCTAAGCAATGATATTGCATGTGTTTGAAAGGAACTTGGATAAAAGCAACAAGAGTCAGCTGAAAGACTAAATGGAAGCACAAGAAATAAACACACTACTATTTCATCATTATTTTAAGTGCAGCTATTCAAAATACTATCAACACATGAAGGGGCACTGCACACACATGTGTTTATAATACAGGTTTGTCATCACAGCCTGAAAGTGTTTACAGAGAAAATGTGACACCAAATTAATTCAATCTAAGCAGTCACTAAGTGAGATTGAGGAACCAAGAGCAGAAGCTAGAAAAAAAATCACAACAAAAATGAAATATCTAATTTTAACAATGACACTAATCAGCTGTTGAAATACTTTTCTCTAAAGACAGAGAGGATACTGGTTGAAGCTTTCAACTCAGGATCCAATCTGTCATAAACATTTACACTCCAGTCCCAGCAGAAGACTGGGCTGTGGTGCTGGGAATTATCCTGCCAATTCACTGGAGATGGCCAGGTCTGAATTGCAAAACAAAATTTTGTGGCCTTTGCACCTCAGGAATCTATCATAATGAAAACAATAAAAAAAGAAAAATAATAACACCAGCAAACTTTTTGATCCAGAGTTTCAAAAGCCCTTTTTCAATAGATGTAATAGCCTCTATTATTTCATCAGCTGCATAAGGAGAAGTGTTTATCTGAAAGCACTGTTAGCTGAGCCCAAAGGCAAAAGCTCCACCACACAGAAAGAGAAAGGTGACTTATTCAGCAGATGTAAAGACACTGCAGTTGTTAGGCCATTATCTCATTACACAGCCCAGCACTCCTTGTACTGAGCATGGTTGTAGTACATAACCCTCACCTAAGTAACTGCAATAACAAAATTTCCAGTCATCATCTCTAATGCACATTTTCCCTAAGCTGAGGGAGAAGTGTTTGGAGGATTATTCTGGTTGGAGCAATTTTATCTCCTTTAACACCTTTGCAGGTTTCAGACTCGGGCTGTTCCCTGAGCACAGGTCAGGACACATCATATCTCAGAGCAGATACATAACTGAAGTGGAAGGGATTTCTGGGCTGGCTCCAGCACTGCCTGTCAGTGCCTCCCGACGCTGGGAGCTGTGGTTCTCCACAGCTCCTGGCACAACAAAACAAGCATTTTGTAACTTCTCCCTCCTTCCCCCTTTCATCAGCCTTCTCAGACACAAGCACATTAATCCTTACTGCCTGTTATTTCAAGATGCTCTTTCCAAGCTCTCCATGCTGCAAACATGTAAAACTGGAAGATGTCTCTTGTTCCCTTTTTAACCCAGCATGCTGTACGCCAAACACACAACCCTTTTCAAAATCACCACTTACACCCTTTTGGGAGTGTTATTAATTGATCCCAAATCCTCCACATCAGTCAGACACGGGGGGTGACGCCAGCCTGCTGTTCCAAGCTGCCTTTGTACAGGTGTTGTGCAAACACCAGCCTGGGCCAGCTGCATCTGTGGCTCCATGGGAGCTTTACTGCACTGGAAGCAGACACACCTCATTTACTCAGCTACCTGCAGAGCTGCAGGAGCAGGGTGATGGTCCACAGCCTTCTCTGCACATGCCAGAGCCCTTCCCAAGCTCATAAACCTGTGTCACTGACAGTATAGCACCACTGGGATCAAGGTTAACTTGTGTTACACCTGCACGTGTTGCAGCTCACCTCCAGCTGCTGGGCTGAAACCACCTGCAGACTGACACTTCCTCATCAGCTTCGTGCTCAGGTTTATCCAAGCCAGGATTTTAGTGTGAACAGGTTTGTCAGGTGGATGCAGCAGTTGGAAGGAGTCACTCAGCCCCAGCCCAATTTTGCTCCCCTCTTTTACAGGCAGCTGCCAGGTGTGGGCAGAGAGCTGTTCTGACAGCTCACAGCAACTGAAGTGTGATCAGAAAGGCTCTGCTCCATCCTGCTGCTCCAAGTAGGACCATCACCAGCATGATCTCTTTGAACACAGTGTTTTCCAATATTTGAAACAAAGGAGACAGATGGAAAATCCCTGCTTTTCCTATCAATGAGACTCCATTCCCCCCATCACCTCTTCCTGCCTGACCAGAGCAAAGAGCCTTGCAGATGCTGCACAGGGACACGTGAGCCTGAGTGAGCAACCCTGCCTGGTCTCAAGGAGGTCTTGAGTGGAACATCTCCATCATCTCTGCAGCACCCTCTCTACTGCATCCCACACCATTTATCCTGCATGCCTCATCTCTGCCCATCAGCCCTCATGATGGAAAGATGACCAGGCTCATCTTTCTCCCCATGGTGGTACAAGGAACACAGACTCCCAAAAACAAGCCAGCACTCCTGTGCCAACAAGCAACTTGTGTCCTGCCTTGTATTTCCACAGGCAGATCTGAAATGAAGTGGTTTGATTTCCAGACAGCTGCTGGAATTTATAGGGGTAGCTGTGAGACAAAAACAAGTTGGAATTGAAGATAAATGCTACCATCCACTACAATTTATCCTTGTAAAAGCCCCAGCCATCAGGCATGGCTCAAGGCACTGAAAATGCTGATCTTACATCAGCATCACCAGCTCCATTTACAAATTACTGACCCACCCCAGTGCCTGACACACAAGGAGTTCAGGCTGGATCAGACATCAAAGAAGGAAAGGCATTAATGACACACCACGTGTACTCTTGGACAGCAGTGTGCCAAAATGCTTCCCGTCTTTCCCACACACCAAACCTGCAGCTCGCTCCCAAACCTCCTCAGCATTGGTTTTTTGAAGACAACAGGGACTTTCAGGCTGGCTCTGTGCTCTTCTTCCTCTGGACACATCCCAAAAGAGACAGGAAAATACAGCATTAACCTTTGCCTGTCCAAACTCAGGTCTCCTTTACCCTGAGAAGTTGACCTTACCAAGTCTTAACTTCATTTACCCTCTCACTTGCAGGAATTTCCCCTCCTCTCATCTCAGGAGAGACAGGCTATACTAAACTGTCTCCTCTTCCCAAGCTGGGAAGAAGCTGTGCTTCTTCAGTGCAAACAAAACAAACTCTGTAAACTACTCCAAAAGTTATGAAAGAGAAGAAGCCCAAAGCTGGTGGATATTAAAGCTGAGGCCATCACACCTTATGCAGAATACAGGCTGCCACCACAGCACTGCTCTGTGGTCCTGCACTGCTGGCACGGAAAGTGAAGCAGAAATGGTTGATCTCTTCAACAACAAAAAAATTGTTCTGAGAAATGATATTTTTTTAAAAGTATGATCCAGAACAGCCATCCCCTTTGCCTGTTTCCATAACACCATCATCCAGGAAAAACGCAGAAGGGACAAAGAGAATAAACCACAGCACTCAGAAAACCACTTGGGCTGAAAAAGACCCTTAACCATGACATTTGACATTTTATAATTAACTCTCAATCAACAAAGATGGAAGAAGTTCCAAAATAAGATTTCCTGCTACTTTGGAGGCACCAGGCACCTCCTTTGCCACTAGATTTTCCAGCAACACACTGAGTGGTCTCCAGAAACACTCGCCCCAATAAACTTCCTCCACCCTCCAAAATCACCAACTGGGAAAATCTCTGTACTTTTGAAGGTCTGAAAGAAGTTAATACAAAATAAAACAAAAAAAAAAGTCACTGGACAGTGCTTTTGATCGGGAAATCACTGCACATTTTTACCACTGTGATCCAACTTGTTTTAATGCCTGCAAATATCCCTTGAGTCAAATGAACTTGTTCAAAGCTGATTCACACCAAGGCTATTTTTTAAATTGGGTAGTTGTTGACAAGTAGAATATATTTAACAAGCCCCAAGCGTCTTGGCAAGCAGAATAAAGACTTCCTATTATGAGCTGGGTTTTTTGGGTTTTTTTTAAGGGAACATATGGGCAGAGCAGGTTGTCTGCCACGGGGCACTTCCTTACAGTGCTTGGCACTGACAGAACTGCACGGATATCCAAAAAAATAAACCAAGGAACGTCACGCCAAGAGCACAGGGGATGAATCACACCATTTAAAACTCGCTGATAAAATGCACCATTATGTGTTTTTCAAATCCTTCTCATCTGAGGAAAAAGAAATTAAAATAATTGTCTTCCTCTGGCTGAAGGGTACCGTGAGAACACAGCAGGCTCTGCCAGCTCTGAGGGGCTGGGATGGGAGCTGCTACCAGGAACACACCTTGGTGAGTGGGGCAGCATCTTGATTTACAGTGTGGGGATAAAATGAAGGACTAGAGGATTCTCTCCACCATCACAAATTCCCTCTGGAGGCAGTCATCATCCTCAAGTGATCCCCATAGAAATGGGCTGAGAATGTAGGCTGGGGTACAGAGCTTCTCCTGTCCCTGCATCCAGCATGAGCAGAACTGCAACGCTGTGGTTCATGTGCCTGAGGCTACAGTATTACACAGCTGAAAGGAGTTCCACTGCAGTGACAAAAACAACAGCTCTGGCATGTTCCTTGGGCAACACAGGAGCAAATCCAGTACATCCACTGCTCTGCAAATCCCCTGCAGACTGAACAAGCACGTGCTGGAGCTGGCACATCAGCATCCCCTTGTTTGGAAGGTTAAAGATAGGCAGAAGGTCCCACCTACCCAGAATGCATCCCAGAATATCTACCCATCACAGAGGCAGCTGTTACTGCCACAACACTCTCCTGCTGTCAGGAGAGGCTGAAGAACAGGGGGACACCAGTTGTAGTCAACCTGCTGCAGTGAACAGGATATTCCCATCGTAACCCCGGTGACAGAAATTGTGATCTAGCCAAGAATTCCAGTGCCTTTGGTCTCCAAATCCTCCTGACCACCAAAGACCTATCAACTGCTGGCCAGAACCTAAACCAATGCATCAAGCTGCAGTTTGGCTCTGTCAGCCTCTGACAGGACAAAGGGCTGACAGCTCAGGAACAACTCAGAGTTGTTGAACTAAACAGAACAAGCTGTTTAGTCCCAAACTGGCCTGCCTTTCCTGTGTATTTGCGAGCTTGCCAGGCTCTGGTGGACCCTTAGTGGGAATTTTTCCCTATTTCCAGCTCCTCAATCACACTGAGCATTGGGAGGTATCTGCCACTCCTACACTCCTGGCAGAAGCAAAGCTTGATGTCTCAGGACTGTAAAAGGAAGGAAAGACAGACAGTAAACTACAGGAAAAAAAAAATGTTATAAGCTAAAAACACTGGCATAATTAATAGAACAATGCTGCAAACAAGTTTCCTGCAGAAGTCACATTCCAGCTGCCAAAAAGAGCTGTACCCTATCCCATCTGCACAACCTTGAGATCTTATCTCTTCCACTCTCCTTCTTTCTCCAATTGTTTGGGAATCCTAATTCACAAAATGAGCCTTAATTAAATGGGAAATATGCCTGTGTTTGCACAACTCAGAACACAATCGTGTCTCAGTCAAATAAACACTGGTGTCCATATTACACTTGGGAATTTGCTGTGGTTTGGGGTTTTAAATTCGTTGCAGCAAGCTTGGGAGCAAAATTTCAACAGGAATCTTTTCTGCTCCTCCCATCCTCTGTACCAGGAGGGTGAGACAGGGAACAAATCCCCATGCAGAGAGGCTCAGTAGGGGTTCCAGCTCTATGTGTACATGAGGATCATTTCAGGACACACCATATGAGACATGATAGCCAAAAGCCAATTATTTTTCCTCACCACTTCTTAAAACCCAAACCTACCAAACTGCCCTAAAATAGCAGCACAGCTCTCGAAATAGCATTATTTCTTCTCTTTTTGAAAGCAACACCCACACTGAATCTTTGATTTTAAGCCATCCCCAAGCAGTTACCACATCTTTACCATTCAAGCCACAGGGAAAATCGTTAAATCCAGCAGCAACACTATGGGAAGAGGACCAGAATTAGAAAAGCCAAACACCACATGGATTTACTCCCACACTAACTGGATCAACTTCAGCCTAGAACAGACTAGACGTGACTCCAGGAAAAATATGTCTCTCCAGGTGCAGCTGTATCAAAGAGACTTTCCCTGGGCTCGTGCTTTGCTGGAGCATTAAACAAACCACATGTTCCAGCTTTGAGGCAGCAGACACGTACCCAGGGCTGGCCTTCTCCATCCTGCTGTCTGCACAAACACGCCCTGGAGCAGCACAGAGCCCAGGGCAGGGGAATTCAGGTTGAGAAGCAAGTCCTTAGATCCTTAAGGAGGCTGGGTTATGGCTGGCAGAGTGGCTGTCTCATCCCACTAAAAGCTTCCCTCGAAGAAGATGGGAATTTTCCCCATGGGTTTGAGTACAACGATAAGAAATATTTCAGTACAAAAGCAAAGAGAATCTCTTCACTACAGACTGTCTGCACTCAGGTCACCCAGAGATATCCAAAGGAAATCAGTATTGATATGGAAAATCTCTTAATACAGGACAACATCCCTGCTGTAAAGTGACAGGAACAATTCCCCCTGCTGAGTGATTTTCCTCCTGAGTGCAGAATGGAGCAGAGAGCAGAAACAGCTCATGAATCATGGAATCACAGAATAGTTGGGGCTGCAAGGGATCTTTAAAGGTCAAACAATACCAAAGACAAGAAACAGAAGGGTGGGTGAGGAAAGAGATGAAAACACAACAATGACACCTTCACCTTTGTTCCCATCCTGTTGCAAACTTCAAAACAAAGCCCGAGGATGAAATTTTGTCTGGAGATTCCAACAGAAAACCTCCTCCAGTCCACTTCTTGTGCTTTGAGGTTTTAAGTGCCTTGCAGGTAAAGTGGAGCCTGGAGTGCTGTGGGATGCACTCCAGTGATGGATTACCACTGCTGCAAGGTGCCTTTCATTTCTCCCAACACACCTGAACTCAAAATGTTTCTTCTCTGTGACAATCAAGACATTTTACCAAAACAAAGGGAAGTTTAATTTAGTATTGATCCTCTGCATAAATTGTGCCTCAAACAGCTCACAGAATTGAGATAAAATGTTGCTCAGAAAGAGAGTAATAAAATACCACAGGCTGAGGAAAAAAAAAATGTATTTTAGATCTAAGACATTTTTCACAGAGCAGGAAGATTTGTCATATGGTAAACAGTAGAAACCGTGAATTGGGACACTTGTGATTTATCTCTGCTTCCACAGCCCTCCCATGTGACTGCAGTAAAAGAGCAACAATTCTACCCATAACTTGCTCAAAATAAAGCACAATTGCAACGTGCTTAGGTGGGAGCTCATTTTATTCAGCACACCACGCTGGATCCTTTCAGTACCACAGCTCCACCGAATGTAAAACAGCACAAGCACCTGGCTGTGCCAGAAAAGCATTTCCACTAATGCCCTCTGAATGAAAAGGCATCAGTGTAAGGTATTAAATCCCTACCAGGACAGAGCTATGTGCAAGTCAGATGAGATAACAAGCCAGTAAATTTCAAATCACCACTTGCATCCATCCCATAACTACATGCTGAAATCCCTCCAGCTAGGCAGTCATGTTGGCAGGAAAAAAATTGTCATTTCTAAATTTAGCAGACACCTCAATCATTGTGTGATGCTTCAAAAGCAATGGAGATGTAAAGTGGAATTTGTAGGACACCATTTAAACTGAAATGAGAGCTCCACTCACTGAGCAAAGGCTTTTCTTAACACCCTTCCTGTTTGGACAATTTGATCCACTTCTTTTTTTTTCCTCTACAACCACAAAGGTCTGTCCTGCAGTGAATGGATAGGCTTTTTTCTGGGATAACTTCCAGGTTAAAGAGAAAGGATTTACACTTGAATGAAACATAGGCACTGTATTTGGAAAATTTGTTTTGAAAACTTGGGAAGGAAGCAAAGCCTCCTTCATTTAAAAAGGGACTCAATTAACATTCTCCAACAAGTCTTCCTATCGAAAGGACAGTATTTGCTGGGGAACATGTGATCTGAAACTTGTTCTTCTCGCTCACAATGTTCCTTTCTGAAACACAGGGCACTGCTTTGGAGAGACACGAGGATCTTTGCACAGCTTTCCAAAGGACTGCCTGTCACAGGCTAGGCCTTGACTCCAGACATCAGATCTTCTGTGACTTAAGCTCAGTAAACTTAAAATAGTGCTTAACGACCCTAATGAAGACCTAGAGTGACACAATCCTACTGTGGCTCCCTCTACAAGGACAGCTCAGCCATGCTCAGCCTCAAAGGCGAGATGAATCCATGGCATCACACACGTCACCTCCTCATAGTCCTGATTTTAAAAAACACATTTTATAACTTTCTGGAAAGAACACACTAGAGACCAACCAAGCAGGTGCTCTGCTTTTGATTCCTGCCTGTCTGGGTATGGGTTTGATCTGTAGGAGGCAGGGGCCAGACAGGACCACCCTAAGGGTTATCTTGGGTCCAAAAAACAATCCTGCGAGGGCTGGGCATGTCTAGAAATTGCCCACGCAGGAGGAAGAAAACAACCCATGCCATTATTTTTTTTTCCAGATAAAGAGGGGAAAAAATGTTACTGACAGTTTAATATGCACCTTTTTTTTCTGAATTCCTTTATCAACTGCATATGATAGAGCCTTCTTCACTCTTTAATAAGTACAAGTTGAAGTCAAGCCTAACTCAAAGTTGATGATGGATTGAGTCCACATCAGTACCCAGCAGATTTGGATGCGAGATAAAGGCAATATTGGTGTGTACAGCTATAAAAACATGCTATCAACACATCCAACACTTTGGGGAGACCATCTGTAGCAGCCCAGCCTCCTTCATTTCTTCTGGATGCCTCCAATTGCAGCATGACCCAGGCAGAAGCAACAGAAGGGAAGAGTTACCTGCAGCTACCCCCCACCAGTGCCTCAGAGGGACTACATAAGCAAAACAAGGACACAGGCTCTCTCCAGAGCCTGTCCCAGGAATTTGGCTGCTGAGATGTGAGCTACCCTTTGCAAAAAAATACTATTTTTCCCTGCTAATCATGCTTTTAGTGCAGGCACTAGATCAGGTGTGGATAACCATAAAAATTCTTCTGCATTCAATCACTATTCTTTAGTTCCTCCACCTGGGAGTTTGTTTACACCAAAACAGATCAAACACCCCACAGTGTCTTCCCTTCATCCAAAATAAAAGCAATTTAGGGGTTCTGCTTGTAAATAACATTTTCCATGGGAAAGTCAGCAGGCTTTAAATTCACAGTACAGTGGAAGAGTGTCCACACACTTAACCCTTAGTGACAAGCACCTGCCAAGTGCCTCGCTCTTAACCCTTGCTGGCCACAAACACAGATGTCAGGACAAAGCAGCAGAGAATCCTCTCTACATCCCATACAAACCAACCACGAGGTGCTTTGCACAGCTGGGAACGAGCTGCTCAGTGATAAACACACTTAATGGAGTTTACATTTGCTTAAGACACTTACAGATTAAGAGGCTGGCTCATGTCTTTCCTGCCTGGCTACAGGCAGATGCTGGGCAGCACAAGGTGAAGATACTTTTCCTATGAGGTTAAGCAAGAAATTAATGAAAAGCTGTAGGCACTTCACACAGGCTACAGGGCCAAAAGTTGGATTCAATTTCGGGTTTCTGTGAAAACCCTCCACCACTCCCAAAGGAATTCAGAAAAAAAATTGAGAGGACACAGTTCACACAGTCACTCTCCCATTACCTTGAGCTTAAGATCCCCTTAGCAGATGCATCTTTTGCACCCAGAAATGTCCCTTGCAGATCCCTTCTCCTGAGAATAGAACAGGTGGTGACAACTCAAGAAATGTGCTCAAACCCACATCTACAAAAATCTGACTTAGGTTTCATTGCACCTTTGGAAAAAGGCAACCCACTCCTAAAGTTTAAAACTGGGTAACTGCAGTAACTGCATTTTTTCAGGAAAGAAAGGGAAGAATATTTAATAATCAAACCAGCTTCTCCTCTCCATGTACACAACTGTGGGAGTTTTCTGATCCTGTCCACTGTGCATCTGCATGTACTGGAAACAAGCTTTAGGACCAGGAACGTGCAGCAAAGTCCAATATCACACAAACACACAGGATGCTTCTCTCTCTTCTATCATGTTGGATTTAAAAACAGGTACTAAGTTATACCACACATTTTATTCAAAAGAAATTAGAAAAGGATTTAGCTACTAGAAAAACTGTTCTTTTGGAGGTAAAGTTGCCCGGCCAACATGAATAAAGTCTGAAAGTGCTGTAACTTTGCTCTGGGACTCCAGCACTGATGTAAGTGCTGCAGACACACAGAGCCTCTGCCTCAGGAAGTTACAGGGACTGAAGTGATGGGGACACAGCCCCATATTTACACCCCTGCCCCACTGTGCATCTTCTTGTGTCCATTTGTCACCGAGCCCATCTTCCCCTCCCTGCTCCAGAGCAGATTAAGCTTAATATACTTATGCAGTTGTGAAGTGTCCTGCCTGTTATCCAATTAGGCAGCTAACAAGATCTGAGTAACAGCACGTAGGCACTGATAACTGCTGCCTGATATCAGTACAGATTAGACACGTTCTTTATGTTCCCAGCCCCTGCAGGGAAAGGGTTGGGATTCGTTCAAAGGCTGCTCCGAAGGCTGGATTCAGGTAATTGTTTAATTTTGTTTGGGATCCATAAACACATCACGTTTGTTTCCTCTTGATCTCCTGGAGCTGTCATGTCACAACTGTCCCGTTACAAAACTCCTGATCAACCTGGTGTAACTTGCTCAGTTGAACTTTCAGTGTGGACAGGGGCAGGTCTCATCACCCCTGTGGTTCCTTCTAGCATCAGAAATCTATGGAGCAATAAAGGATTTGTGCATCACCAGAGAAAAATGTACAGGATCGATAAGGAGATTCAGAAATGCAATCTGTATTAGCTCTGATGCTGTTCCACATGACATTCCCATAAGATCCACCTAAGAAAACATTAATTAGATGTAATCACAATAAAATGGCTGCATGACAACATCCTTCTCAGAGCATAATTATTAAGGGTTTGTTATCTAATTGGGAGGGCTCTGGAAAGCGGGTCCAGCCAGGCATAAGAGCTGTGCAATATTTTCATTACCAGTCAGGATGACAGACTGGAATGTATGGCCATAAACCCAACAGATGATTCAGCCAGGAGGATTTGCAAGCACCAAGGTGTACAGATTTCAATTTCTAAATTATCTTCATGCACTAGTCCAATATCGACATCAGGAAATAATTAAGAAAGAGAAGCCCCAGGTACAAATACAAAAACAGGGAGCAACTCTCTATTCAGAAAGTCTCCAGAAAAGGCTCTTAGAGGGTCAAGGCAAAATGGTGACATTCAACAATGCTCCACAGGTGCATGAAGGCAAAGGCCAAGGGATGAGCCATGGAAAGCACTCAGCTATGCCTTGCAAAGTCCTGCCCTGAGCTGCTCACTGCCATGCTTTTGGGAACAGCAGACATGACAGTACCTTGTGGAGAATGACAAAATTAAAAAACACCAGGTGTGAGATTTAGCTGGGTCCATTTAAGCCAGAAATGTTCCTAAGAACAGACTAGTGCAGGCAAGCAAGCAGGACACAGCCTGAGGGGAGAGCTCTCCTTCCAAATCCAGCAGGAAAATTCAGAGTTTGGTTCCCTTGAATTGAACCCTCTGGCTTCAATCTCTGTTTTTAAAACAAGATAACAGCCATCAATGTGGGTGGAAAGAACAAGAGTCTAGGGCTTATCAACATAGAAAAAAGGGGAGATACCAACTGGACGGGTGAAACACACAACTTTAAACTGACAGAGGGTAGGGATAGATGGGAAAATTTTTTCCCTGTGAGGGTGGGAAGGCCCTGGCACAGGGTGCCCAGAGAAGCTGTGGCTGCCTCTGGATCCCTGGAAGAGTCCAAGGGCAGGTTGTTCAGGGCTTGGAGCAACCTGGCATAGTGGGAGGTGTCCCTGTCCATGGCAGGGGGTGGGAATGGATGATCTTTATGGTCCCTTCCAACCCAAAGCATTCTGTGATTCCATGACTCTGTGGTTCTGATTTGCTTCCATCACTGAGCTGGAAAGGCAGCAGCCAACAGACTGGAACACCTGATGTGAGAAGGGAATGAGGCAACTGGAGCTGTTGAACTTGGAGAAGAAATGGTGTTTAGTGGGGGATCCAGTTACTGCCTTCAACCACTTAACTGAGGTTTACTGAGCAGATGGAGCCAGACTGCATGGCAGAAACAAAAGGACAAGAAACAATGGGAATTACTGACAGCGAGGGAAACACTGATCAGACAGGAAGAAAGATTCCTCACCATAAGAGCACGAAGCATGGCATCAACCTGCCACTCTTGATTAAAAAAGGTCCAAAAAAAGTTCACAAGAAACCTACCTTTGATCCTGGCCCTGTCTGGAGTAGGAGGTCAGATGAGAGAGCTTCAAATCTCCTGTGCCACTTCACTCATTCTTCAGTTCTAAGAAATCTTTATCAAGGAACACTGGAAAAGGGATTTTGCCCAAGAGTCTACATCACTTTACACCTCTTCAGTGCTAGCAAGTACTTAAGACTCTAAAGCTGTCAATAAAATACCTTCCACATGACTAAAGATCCCAGTGTCAGCAACTGATAGAGGAAAAAAAGTAAGGGATGAAACACCAGAGCTTTCACTGCAATTGGAAAGAGAACAAGAGAAAATGGGGACTCACATTACACAAGTTATCATACAAAAACTCTGCAAGAACACTGAGGAATTCAAAGATACATACTGATAGTTCAAACAAAAAAAGCCAGACTGCTCCTCCCTACCTGCTCTTCCCACAGCAATAAACACAAGTCGATGCCAAAAGATGTTTCAGACCTGTCCAGACCAGCCTTCATTTTGGTGAGAGCTTCTTCAGTTGTCTCAGGACAAAGGCCCTCTGTGTGCAGACAAAGCTTTCACACACACTTGCTACTCTCTCCCACTGAAAGGTATAATAGAGGTGTTAATAGATCCAGAGAAAATGCCTGGAACAATACACACAGGCAGGTTTTGTGGTTTTTTTCCCCCAAAAAATAAAGTGAAGGAGTTTACCTTAGCAAATAATGCTTCTAGTGCTGGCTGATCTGTTTTTTGTCATGTTTTATATGTGAGTGCTACCTCTCAGAATAATCTTCACATCCACTTTTTACCAGCTTTAGAAATGCATGAATAGCTGAATCCTTCAGGGGAACAAAAGGACAGTGGGTACAAAATCAGATGCACAGAGTGTAATCACGGCAGGGAGGGAGAAGGGAAGGTCACTCCTGAGCTACAGCTGGCAGGTCAGAGCAGGAAAGCACAATGGCTGAGCTGTAATCAAGCTAATCATGGGGAAAGCCTTGGTCAGGGCAGCTGGCAAGGACTTCCTTCACCTTAGAACAGGGAGGAATTACTCTGGAACAGTCAGAGATCCAGAACACATCCCTGTGGAAATGATAGTGAATGAGCAAGAAAAGCACATGCTCTGTTCTTATAATTGGTAAAGAGACAAAGCCACAATAAAGCCTTCAATGACAAAACACTTCACCAGTGCTTTGTCCAAAACTAAAAAGCATTAATCACACCCCAAAAGTCTACTTGAGAGTCACAAAATGGTGTTTGCTGGCTCAGTACATGCAGGTATTAGCCACAGCTCTCCAGGGAAGTTTTGGACACTGCAGCTCAAGGAAGACACAGCCCAGAGATTCCCAAAGGCAGCTCCAGAGGACTGAACAGCTCACTCTGTACAGTAACAAAAGGGCAAGAGAGCAGCAATTCTCAGCTGCTGCACAGAAATCAAAGTCAGAAACCAGGAAAATCTTGGTAATGGCAAGAACAATGCCAGACTTTCTAGGATCACCCAGGGACGATGAGGAAAGTCCACCACTGGAGGCTTTTAACAACTGCTTTGGACAAACATCTGCTGGGAAAGTTTAGATAGATCTGACCCAGCCTTGGGGCAGGAGGTCAGATTAGACAACAGAAGGTCCCTTCTGGCCCTGCAGCTCTTTGCTTGTAACAGAAATATGACAACAGAACACATCAGCAGCAGCCCCAAAGCACGCAAGCCTCCCTAATATTTCCATCATACATTGGAGAAACACTGTAAGATCCCACATGCAGCAGCTGCCTCTTCCCACATGGTACCTTCTCCCTCCATTCCTGGAGGAGCAATACAGGGACAACACAAAGATCTGGACTCACAGAACAGGCATGAAAAGAGGAGCTCCCCAGCACAGCCTTCCCAACAACACAGTCCCTCTCACATGGGACATCATCCCCACAGCATGGGGACAGTTATTAACACCACCCCATCCCTACTGTCCCTCCCATTTGTCCCCTTCCCATCTCACCCTGCAGTCTGAGCAGTCCTCTCTTTTCTTTAGGCCTTTCTTCTGTTCCTCCCTGGAATATTTTCATGTGTAAGATCTTCAGGACTGGATCCCTGCCCACCACAGCCCTGGATCCCACCCCAAAGGGAATCAGGGAACAAAAAGATTAATGACCCGGTGCTTCACTCCAAAGCCCGAGGTCACACTCAGCCCTTTGTCAAGCTCTCTCAAAGCCCAAACAGAGACACCAGATGCCACTGTGACACTGGAGCAATGGTGTGAGCTCCCCACGACTAGAAAAGGACATTTAATTTAGTCTGCTGGGAGGACTTTATGCTTCTGCAAGCATTAATCAATGGCACGAAGTGTCCTGTGGGGTCAGAGCATCCGAGCAGCAGAGTGTCAACTGCAAATTCTGAAGTACCAACCTTTATCTCAGGGTTAAAGCTTGACCTATCAAAGCAGTTTTAAGAATTTTTGCTTCCTTGTGTGACTCCCCACAATCCTCTTGACTCATTCTTGAAAATGCAAAGTCAAGCCCCAAGCTCTGTCTATGGAACAAGGGAGAAAAGTGACAGAAGTGGTCCCAAGGAGCAATACTCACACATGTGAGAGAGTTTTTGTGACCACATCCCAGCTATAACCATACGTGTGTGTGTTTGTCAGTACACCCTGGCACATCTGAGGGCACAGTTATGCAATCCCAGAAAACTTAGATCCCAGTTTGTACTGTCCTTAAAGGACAGCCCTGACTGTACGTGTAGTGCTGACAGCATCAGTCATGGGACGGGCCAGGGATTGGATCCAACTAAAAAATAACCCCCATAAAAATAACAATCTTCTGCCAGGGTGTGTGGGCTCCCTGACCAAGATCTCGCACCCACAGCCACAACAGAACACGCACAGGAACAGGATGACCCCTTTTCCTAGAAGTAGCATCTTAAATCTGTGTAAGTCACCCGTCAGCCTGTGCTCTGACAGCTGGAAAAGAGTTATGCAAGAGAGGAAACAAGCAGTCAGAGACAGGACAGCTCAGAGAAAACATCTCAGGGATTGAAAAGCCAGGCTCTTGCAAAACAACCCTCGTGCCAGCTTGCCAGGCTTTCCCAAAGGGTCTGTGAACTTCAGGAGTTCAACCGAAGGATTACCGGGCACATCTTCCTGGCAGAGTCCTCCGGGATCACAGCGGTGACTGATTTCAAAAGAGAAAATCCTGTTAGAAGAAGACTGGGGATCAAAGCAGGAGGTTACATCTACATCCTGGAACATGCATCCCCTGGGACAGGAGAATTTTTAATTCAGTTTCAGATTAAATACTCGTCCAACAGAAACATCAGGTGAGCATGCTTGAACACTGCACCTGCACAACATCTTTGGGAGAAAATCCATTCCACATCTGCCCTGAAAAATTAATTTAACTGAACCAACTCTAATAAAGGAAAAGAAACTCCTCCTTTCCTATGCAATTCCCAGTTTAGGGTTAGGCTAGGACTATCTGCTTTGCCTAGCACAATGCATTTTCTGCCTACATCAGCTACAAGGGAGCTTGAGTAAGTACTTCACGACACAAATGATCCAAAACCAACATGCTTTTTCTTCCCCCTTCTCAAAATGTGCCAACATCACCGTATCCTGTCCAATGTTTCAGTCATTCCGAGCATGCCAGCAACCTACACAATTCCATGCCACTCAGCTCAATCTAGAGGACACACTTAGGAAAATGTGGCATTATCAAGAATAATGAATGGTGAAGAAATGAATAACTAAGTATCCATTCTTCAACAGTTATCTACATCCATTTACATTTCTACTTCATCAGCCGAGAAAATAAATATTTTCTTTAAAAGGTAGTTCCTGCCTTTGAACTCAGAGTAAGTACACAAGCACACACTAAAAGTGGAATTAAATGAACTCTTCAAGCCATTATAAAGGCTTTGCAGCCCTTGAAAGACCTATTGGAAAAAAGAAATGAAAGTTACCAAACCAAAAATTCCCTACAAGCTGAAATTGCCTGGGTTTACATCAGTTCAGCTCTTTAGGGCCCTCCACAGCTGAGATCTCCTCACTCCCTTTTCTGCCACGGATCTGTTCTGTGGCCCCCATTGCTCCCTCCATCCTTCTACTCCAGGAAGTGAGGGAAACGTGGTCTCACAGCATGATGTGGAAAATAGCCCCAAAGAGGGAATATCCAACAACAACCCAGTGTAAATCACTACTCTGGGGCTGCAAAATCTGTCTCCCTCAGACCCAGCAAGCTGCCAGCCACCATCACTTGGAATGAGAGAGCACCAACAATAAGTGCCTTGTTTAACTGAGACTTAAAGCAGAGGCTGGTGGCAGAGAACTACCCGAGAATAGCTCAGGGATCAAACTCCAGCAGGAAAAGCAGGGAGGGGATTTTTCACCCCTCTTGCATTACATTCCTGCTGCTGAGCTCATCACCTTCAGAGCAACCCAGGCCTTCCTCAGAGCCAAACCACTCCTGCTGCATCCTTACAACCTCCCTTCCATCCCATGCTCGCAACCTCACAGCCCCACCATGTAATAAAACAAAAACTTCAAGCCACCATGAAAAATAACACCAAAACTGCACTTAAAACCAAGGGCATGATTAAAATTCACCAAACACAACCACATTCACTGCATTTAAAAATTTCCAGAGGAAAAGGTCACAGGAATACAGAGCACATCTCCCAGAGCAAACACCCCTGTCATGCTGCTGTTGGGTTCAGACAGCAAATACATTGTTATAAAAACCCTGTGTGCTGTGCCATCCCCAGCTCAGGGCTGCTGGCCGAATCACAGAATGGTTTGGGCTGGAAGAGACCATAAAGATCAAATCATTCCCACCCCCTGCCATGGGCAGGGACACCATCCACTATCCCAGGCTGCTCCAAACCCTGTCCAACCTGGCCTTGGACACTTTCAGGGATGGGGCAACCACAGCTTCTGTGCCAGGGCTCCATCACTGTCTGACTGAAGAACTCCTTCCTAATATCTAATCTAAAAATCCCCTCTGTCAGTGGGAAGCTATTCCTCTTGTCCTGTCACTCCAAGCTCTTATCCAGAATCCCTCTCCAGCTCTGTTGGAGCCCCTTTAGGTGCTGGAAGGTGGTCAAAGGTATCCCCAGAGCTTTCTCTTCTCAAGGTGAACAGCTCTCTCTCAGCCTACAGCCCTGCACTGCTCCTCCAGCCTGCAGCCCAACCCTATCCCAGGGCCCCTCAAGGGCACTGGTTCTCATGGAAACACAAAAACAGGACCTCAAGCTAAGGTTCCTCCAAAGCCACTCTCCAGAGCAGAGCCACACACCCCCTGCACCACACCAATGTGCTCCTCAGGTGCCACCATGCTCACGGTGGTAACTTGAGTCACCATGAAGATTTATTTTCTAAGTGGTTCATATTCCCACCCACGGTATTTCTGGAATCTTTGTTAAAACAAGAAGAAACCACTGAAAATTTAGATTATTTATTTTTAAAAAATAGTAGTAAAATAAAAGGAAAGCTTTTCAACCAATTTTCACAGTGATTTCTATAAACTCAAGATTTATTACAGTGCAAACACCCACGTGCCCTCAACACAGAGCACGGAACACCCAGACACAGAAAAGCCAACACAGCAACAAAGCCAATGAAAAGGGGACACAAAATCAAGGTAGCTGAAAATGTTCATGTTCCCTCAACAGGAAGACAACAAAGATGGTAACACAGTCTGGAAACACCATAAAGGTGGCTTTGAAGTGTCACTTGTAAAACTATTTGTGTCTTAGGATTCCATAATTTGATTATTAGTTGCATTTGGGATTTTTTTATGGTTAAGCTTCTATTCCCTATTCTCATGGTGGGTTACCATCTCTCTCCTACTTTACTGCTGTGCTTAGATCAGTTTTTGCATGCAAGCAGAACAGGACAGATCCCTCAGCCACATCTTAAAGCCAGAGGTTTAGACTCTCCAGAGAAAGAAGAGTTCAAATCCATTCTTCACCCACATCAATTACAAGAGGAGATCTTTACAGCTCTTTTATTTATTATTTACCACTCTAACACAATGTTTTAGCTCACCAACAGAACTAAAAAAAAATCAGTTATTAAATTGTCATAGACCTGACTTCATTAACTTCTGGAGAGGACTAATGTTTTGTGGCCAGTGGGAAAGGGTATTTCTACATTTTTCCATTTTCTGGTCTGTTAATTACAATTACTGAGAGAAGGAGACAGGGGTGAGATTTGTGAAACACAGCAGGCTGCGTTTTAATACTTTTGATAAAAACAAGAGAAAATAATTTCTCTGTCTTTTTTGTATAACCCAATCATACAAAGTAATTGCACATACTTCAGAAGTCAGCATCACAATTTTCCTTAGACACTCACTTGGGCCAGCAGGAATTTAGTTGGAGAACTTCAGATTTGATTAGAAGGGATTACTTTTCAGTGAGATGACAGGAACAGAAAACATGAAATGATGGAAGTGGGGTTGAGAGACAGGCAGATACACTCCTGACACCAGCAGTGAGATACAGGAATACTCCTCCAAGCTTCTGAGGCAGAGATGGGCAGGGGTCCGATAGCTTTTGAGGATGGATGAGTGAGAAAAACCCAAATTACACTTCTTGGATAAGGTGGAGGTCAGCAAAAGCACCATCACACCTCTTAGATGCTGTAGGGAGCCCAGAAGCCATGTCTGCTGTTTGTAAGGAATGTCAACAATTTGACAGAGTTCTGCAAACTCTACCTCAACCCCTCCAGTGCCACCAAGTGAACTGGGATTCCTCCATCCCAGAAAAACAGCGAGTTTCAGAGACACCACAGCTGACTCGTGACACTTTGGTGGGAGAGACACAACGGGGAGAAAGCACTTCCAGCTCAAACCAGAGAGGGACAACCACGAGTGCCAGCAGCAGGGCTGAGGACACGGGATGCCAGGACACGTGCAGCGTATTTGTGGTGTTCCAGCCGCACGCTCCAGCGTTTCAGGCAAGCATGGCACAAACCAGAACAGCTCCAGAACCACTGTGCCACGGAGCCAAAGGATGGAGAGGGATAAATGATCACAGTAGCCAGCATCAGCCAGAATTTTTAGCATTTAAAGACCTCTACAACCCCTTCCACACACAGCTTAGCCAAAATACCAGCTGGATGCTGCTCCAAACCCAAAGAAGTCCAGGTAAACATTTGATCAGCCACACAATGATTTGGATCTAGGCACTGAATCAGACCCAAGCCTGTTGGATTTTTTGCCAGCTCAGTAGTCATCCAAACAGGCTTCCTAGTCCGGCTACCCACTCCACAGCAGGGGCACAAGGCAAAGGCAGTGCTGGTTTTTTTTAGAGGCAAAGCCAGCTGAAACCACAGAGCTTACTACTCCCTAAAAAACACGGTACATCTGTTCCACAGCAGTGCCATAAAAGATTAGTAAGTGCTGGCCTAACAATCTGGAAAGGGAAAAGGACCTAGGAGAGCAAAATGTTATCACTAAGTCAATAAAACAACATCTGTAAAGGACTGAGAACATAACAGCATTCTTGCACAACACACAGAAATGCTCCTGGGCTGATTTCTTGTTCTCCACTAAACCTGTCTGGTAACTCTGGGAACAGGACTGCATCGTACAGGCTACGGGAAAAGTGGATCAACAGGGTGAGCTGAGGACAGGGCTCTGGGCTTGACTTTGTTTGTGCAGGATCACAGAGTGGACATGTGTTAGGCGATACATATGGTTTCACTTTTATGTAAAGCTCGTGTTTACATCTAATGTATCAGGCAATTACAGCTGGTCCCAGCACCAGGTCTGAGACAGCGTGTCTATAACCCACAGAAAGCATTTTATGGGATGAGCTGAGCAAGGATGCAGCAGAGCAGATCTGTGTATGGGGTTGAGAACGTAAATAAAAGCTTTGTTTTGAGTTTTCATAACTGACAATTGGCTTTGTGCATTTTGCTACCCGGCATTCAGAACTAATCCCTCGTCTACCACACCGATCTCAAAGAGGGAGCAATCCCGCAGAAGTCGATGGATTCGACTGAAAACGCCGACTGAAAACGCCGGCGTGAGCCGCCAAGCCGCCGGTATTGTAACAGCTTTGTACAAACACGAAAACACCAGAAAGGCAAACAAGCTGGGAGTGAGCCTTGGCCGCTCGTCACTCGCATCCCCAGCACGGTGACCTCCCCACCTCACCTCTCCTCTCGGTGTCATCACCGGGAACGCCGAGGCGGGGAATGCGGAGGCGCCCGCGGACTCGTGTCACATGCGGAATATACACCGACATCAACGCACGGGAGGGGGAAAAAACACCCAAACCACTCCAAAATCCCAACACAACCATGCGTGTTCTGCCCTCAGCCGAGAGAGCGATCCTTTCTCCCACGGTCCCCATAAAAAGCGGCAGGGATGACACCTGCTCTGCACCTTGGCTGGGGTGTCAAGGGGCGGAGGAATGAGGATCAGCAAATTCTTGGAGTGGCTTGGGGCGCTGGGATGGGGCACAGCGAACGTCCCCTGGAGTAGTTTAGGGAGGTGAGATTGTGGGATGGGGCACGGGGAACGGCCCCTCAGGGTGCTGTGTGGGATGGGGCACCGGGCTGAATCCTGAGGGTGGCGCTTGGGATGGGGCACCGGGCACCGGCTGAACCCTGAGGGTGGCGTTTGGGATGGGGCACCGAGCTGAACCCCGAGGGCGTTGTTAGGGATGGGGCACCGGGCTGA
>VZRH01004707.1:17109-70055 GCA_013397555.1 Urocynchramus pylzowi | reverse complement strand
AAAAAAAAAAAAAAAAAGTTATCGAAAATCAAAAATAGGTGTAGCCTTAAACTTTTTTCGGTTTGAAGACCCCTAAAAGCCAGCAAAGGACCTTCTCCTATATATATATACACACACAGTATAATATATAATATATAATATATAATATATAATATATAATATATATATAATATATAATATATAATATATAATATATAATATAATGCAATGTTAACATATTTGTACACAATACATATATGTACTATATGTATATACTATAATACACATTTATATATATTTATAAAAAATAAACATTTTGTGTGTATCTACATATATATATACAGACACATACTAAATGTATACTGGACATCCCACCCCTGGAAATGTTCAAGATGGGTTTGGACAAAGCTCTGAGCAACCTGGTCTAGTGGAAGGTGTCCCTGCCCATGGCAGGGGGGTGGGACAACATGATCTTTAGGNGGCAGGGGGTTGGAACAACATGATCTTTAATGTTCCTTCCAACCCAAACCATTCTGCAATTCTGTATATAATAAGAATACCCTTAAGTGGCTCTGGGCACGGAGCCTGTGCCGTGGAGACTTCTTCCAAATGGAGGGGAAAGCCAAAAAAATCCAGTTCCAGTGTCACAGTTTGGGAGTTGGCACTCAGAGGCCTAAAGCAAAGGGAAGATGTCCCAGTTCCTTCTGAATTTGATGCCTTTCATGCAGCTGCAGTTTAAAAGTCTCCTCTCCAAGCAGCAGCCCCATAAACACAGGTTTCATCCAAGCAGCAGCCTTGTAAATACAGGTTTTATTAAATTACAGCTTCTTTCCAAAAAAGGTTTGTGACCAGGATTGAGCAATGTGTAACTCATGGGATGGGGGTCCACCGTGGAGCTGGAGCACTCAGACATCCCGCAGCCTTCCCATTAAACGCTGGCTGAAATTGCTTTTGGATGCCTGGAGGGAAAGTCTGGAGGAAAAACTGCACCTTGGATGGAAATCAGTCATGTCTGCACGCTGCCTTCAAGCATTTTAAGGTTTTATAAAACACACTCAGCTGCCTGCCAGAGGTTTGCACCTGCACTGCTGGGCTGAGGCTGCTGAGCCAGCCAAAACATCTGGGGAAAACAGCAAGAATAACATGGATTTGGGGTTTCCAGCTTCCCTCAGATATCAGACAACTGTGCAAACTTTTCAATTTCATATATGCAGTGCTTGCAGGCTGTTTTTCTCCAGACTTTGAGCTTCCCTGACTGCCCTTCAGTGCTGCCATCACCACTGGACTTAAAACCCTTCAAAGCCCCTCGAAGCACCCGGATGCTGAAGCCACTGTAATGTTTGACAAACAATATAGGACAAGGGACAATATGAGAAGGATATAAAGCTTTTAGAGAGCATCCAAAGGAGCAGCATGAAATTGGGGAAGGCTCTAGAGGGAAAGCCTTACAAGGGGTGGCTGAGGTCCTTTAGTTTGTTCAGCTGGAGTCTGAAGAGGCCTGCAGCTTCCTTAGGAAGGGAAGTAGAGAGCCAGCTCTGATGTCTGCTCTCTGGTGACCACTGACAGGACCCAAGAAAATGGCATGAAGCTGTTTCAGGTGGAGTTTAGTTGGATATTAGGAAAAGGTTCTTTTTCCTACCCAGAGGGTGCTGGGTACTGCCCAGGCTCCCCAGGAAATGGGCACAGCCCCAAGGCTGCCAGAGCTCCAGGAGCGTTNAGAGGGAAAGCCTTACAAGGGGTGGCTGAGGTCCTTTAGTTTGTTCAGCTGGAGTCTGAAGAGGCCTGCAGCTTCCTTAGGAAGGGAAGTAGAGAGCCAGCTCTGATGTCTGCTCTCTGGTGACCACTGACAGGACCCAAGAAAATGGCATGAAGCTGTTTCAGGTGGAGTTTAGTTGGATATTAGGAAAAGGTTCTTTTTCCTACCCAGAGGGTGCTGGGTACTGCCCAGGCTCCCCAGGAAATGGGCACAGCCCCAAGGCTGCCAGAGCTCCAGGAGCGTTTGGACAACACTCTCAGGGACAGGATAGGATTGTTGGGGTTGCCATGTGCCAGAGGGGCCAGAAATTCGACTGGTTAGTCCTTGTGGGTGCCTTCCAACTCAGGATATTCTATGATTCTATGGCCACACACTGTTTGGGATGTGGTTGGTGAGCCTGCCAGCCATCGGGGTGCTTGTTCCCATCCAGGAACAAGCCTGTGCCTGGTGGTGGGCTCTGCCCTCCCACACCTGCCTTGCAGCCTCAGCACTGGGTCTCCACTAAGCCTACAGATGGAAGCAGAGCTTTGAAAATTAAAGGACTTCAGGGAAATGAGCCACATCCCTGTTCTAACCAGCTCTATCTGGAAAGAGAGGAATTGGCAACGAGGCTGAAAAGAGCAGCCTTTCCCACCAGACCAGACAAAGTCAGAGGTGATAAGGAAATAGGGACAGTTTGGTGGCCCAGCTTGGAGATCCTTATCTGCAGAGGATGGAAGGGAAGCCAGGATTTCCTGCCTGGAATCCTCAGCATCTCACAGAGCAACACCTGCCCCTCAGGGCTGCCTCAAATCCAGGCCGTGTTTGTTCCTAGCCAAAGTGGAGCCACGAAGGACAGACTGGTGCCCCCTGTACCCACAGAGAAGCTGAACCATGAGGGATGCTTGTCACAGAGCAGCTGGGAAAGCTGGGAAGCCAATTCCTGCTGAATGGCACTTCTATTTCCTCCACAGCAAATAAACAACTGTGCTGAGGGCTGTACCAGCTCAGAGCTTGCCTGGCTGCAAAGTGAAGGATTTGAACTAAATCTAGAAAGCTCTGGGTATTAGGAGTCCCCTGGGCTCTACCCTCTTTCTCCAGTTTAGATTTGGCAACAGAGCCAGCCCTAAACCCTAGGAATGCTTGTGAGGCATTTTAAGGGTAGACAGAAATGCAATTACCTGTGGGAAAATAAAGCTAAAATACCTTGCAAGCCCATGTTTAATACCATGTTCGATGCATTAAGGAAGAGTGATTGACAGATATGACTGGGGCTGGTGCCTTTTGCAGACAGTAGTCCCAAGGAAATTTGATGAAATCCTAAAATCAGCATTTTTTATGCCTTTGACATTTGTTTTCTATAAGCAGACCACACAGTGAATAAAGCATCTTTCCTGGGAAGCACTCTTGAAGGACAGGTTTATGACTTAAATATAAAGCAAATGGTAAAAGTCTGGAAAGCCTAAACTAAAAGCCAGGGAGGAGAAAGACCTTGTTGTGTAACACACCTGAAAAGATTGCCCAGAGCTGCAAACCAGATATGTAATCAATGTGAAGAAAGAAAAGTGAAGGATTGCCTGGAAGGTCTCTTTTTGGAAGGGTTTTTTGCACCACAGAATGGACAGAAATAGCTCAGGTTTCATGTCCTTCAACACACACTTTCAGATGGGGAAGGAATTCCAGAAAACAAATCAGGAGAGCTCATGGTGGGAGGGTACCTGGGCACTCTGTGAAGCTGTATTTCTGGGTTTGGGCAGGTTTGAAGGAGATCTATTGGATTGACTGATGCTGCTTTTTGGTTTTTTTTATTTTCTGCCAAGCAAAATAATGACTTAAAGCCATTAAGTGATTGGTCTCTAGATTCCTATTGACCAACATAATGCCCCATTCCTGGAACTGTCAGGTGAGATGAGCATTAAGCCTGGCATGAAGCTTTTTTTAGAAAAATAAGGATCCAGCTGGCTGAAAAAGAGAGCAGGAGTAGCAGATAAAATCAGGCAGCGCAGAGTACCCCTCTATGCTCCAAAACACCACATTCCTGATGTTTGGCATGAAAAGGTTTTGCCTTTTACTGTTGTTGCACAGCATTTTTCATCCTCAGATTTAAAAATGTTGGGAAAAGTGCTGTTGTCTACTTGAAGTCAGGAATCTCAATACAAAGACCCCTAATTTGAGCCACAGGGTGTGCTGTGCTTCAGAGGTTGCCCACTCTTGCCAAGATTTGACTTTGGCATTAGGAGTGTGTCTGAAAAGGCCTCACGAGTTTGGCACAAGTTTTTGGGGATCCACTCGCACACTGACACCTGGCAGGATCCTCATGAAGTTAAAATATGACTTGAACAGAAAATATGTAAGTCAGAAAAGAGGTTTCCAGTTTTCTAACCCAGGAATTATCATCCTAAGGGTACCTGGGTACTGATTTTGGCTCCTGCTCTGGGCAGGGTGACACACAGTGACAAAGCTGCTTGTGTTTCCCTGAGCAGGACACCACGTACAGTCTGAAAAAATTACCTGTGTTAAATAACTACAGCAACTCCAAACAAGCCCAGCTGGCTTTTCCATCCTCTGCACTGTTTGTTTACTAGAGAAAGACTAATCCCTTTTACCTGCAAAGCAAACTTACCATGAAGGCCCACATATAATGCTTTATTATCTTTCCATCCGTAATACGGAATTTCCATGATTCATTCACCCACTTGAGGAACACTTGAGCACTCAAACAAAAACATACATTCCCAGGAGAAAAACCAAACCCACATCCGGTGCAGGAGACAGAAACATTCTAACATAAATACAAAATCACACCAGAAATTTTATCTGAAGCAAGGCTGTGGCTCACGAGCACAACAAGGAAGGACAGAGATCAAACAGTATTGCCTCTTGTGGGTGTTTTTCCCTTTTTCCTCACAATCCCCCGACAATAAGTCAATTAAAGGTTTTACCAAGACTACAAAGGGAACCTGAAAGCCCAGCAGCCTCCCTTTGAAAGTAAATTCAGGCTACAGGCAGTTTCAAAAGTCACTTCAGAGAGTCTGCCCTTTGCTAAAAAAGCCTTTGTGACCTTCCAGTCATCCCAGTGTAGCTGCAGCAGTTCATGGGAATGAGTAACAATGACCTTTGCTATTTGACAGGCTGTCCAAGTGACAGGGAGCTCTCTCATAAATATTTCCCCTTGATGATGAAGAATCTGGACACAGAACAACCACACAGTTCATCTTTGTGGTTAGAAATAAAACTAGTCCAGGTGAGAAGGAGAAATTCCCCTCCCATGTTTGTTCATCCTTGTTCCCTTCTAGGAAGGTGATTTCTGGAATGAGGCTGCTCAAGCAGTAATTTCTTCTAGTGTCCTGAGAGCTACAGGCTTTGACACTTTCCTACATGGATTTCTGAAAGGATATAGCTGCTGAGAAAAGTATCCAATCTCAACAATGGGAAAAAAATCCATGTGTGGAAGTTCCTTTGCAATCCTCAATAAATTGGGGTAGCATGCACACGCCCTGAAAACTTGAAATGTGCTGCTCTTTCTGGCTTATATCTGTCAAGCTGCAAGTCCCAATTACTTATTCTTACCACAAATTTCTCTCTGCTAAATTTAAAGGTCCTTCATGATTCCATTTCTGTGAGTTCTTGTACCTAAAGTGCCCTTTTGGTTTCATTGGGATGAGGAAAATTGGAAATGCTTTCCCTGGAGCACAGGCAGGAAGCAGATTAAAAGGTGGCACTATCTTCTCCACACACCTGTGTGCTGGCCAGAGAACAGCCTGAGTCTCCACAACTGGGAGAACAGGACTCACCACTCTCAGCTCACGTTATTTTCTGTCAGGGACTTTGTGGAGTAGACATGATTCCTCTGTTTTTCATAACCTTCTTTGGATTTTGTTTCCCCCAGCTGGTCTGCTTTCTTCAGGTAAATATTGACAATGAATCAAGGAATAATATCAGTGGCACATCCTTTAATTTGCATGGAGCTGGCTATTTCCATTCATCACAGAATCACAGATTCATGGGCTGGCTTGGGTTGGTAGGGACCTGAAAGATCATCCTGTTTCAATCCCCTGCCATGGGCAGGGACATCTTCCACTAGCCCAGGTCACTCCAAGCCCCTTCCACCCTGGCCTTGGATATTTCCAGGGATGAGGCAGCTACAGATTCTCTGGGCAACCTGTGCTCAGCACCCTCACAGAGAAGAATTTCTTCCCAGTAACCCATCTATCCCTGTCCTCTGGCAGTGGGAAGCCATTCCCCTTTTCCTGTCACTCCATGCCCTTGTCCAAAGTCCCTCTGCAACTCTCCTGGAGCCCCTCAGGCACTGGAAGGAGCTCTAAGTTCTCACTGGAGACTTCTCCAAGCTGAACACCCCCAGTTCTCTCAGCCTTTCCTCGTAGGAGAGGTGCTCCAGCCCTCAGTGTTCTCATGTCTTTATATTATGTGACACAGTCAACAGCTGGATTCTCAGCAATTTATCACTATTTTGTGCACCTCTAGCACATCCTTCACGAGTTATCCCCAGGAAATCCAGTCTTATCTCACCCAACTTCTTGTGAAATGCCTTCTTGTGAAAGCAGCTATGAACACTCACACCTCTTTATCGCCAATTCAGCACAGTTTGCACGAAACCACAATCACTTAAACTATTCTGAACGCAAAAAGAATCCAGGAAATGAAAATTTGGCAGGTGCAAAGGAACAGGGTTGAATGTGGAAATCTGGGAGGAGGCTTTGCTGCTGACGGCAGCACAGCTCCTGCCTTTATCTCACAGCAGGTAGAGGAAAGCACGGTGGAAAAATGCAAACTAGTCCCATTTCAGATCTCCAGCACTGGCCAGGTGTTTCAGGTCTCTTCCAGGCATTATGGTACTGGTTTGGATATTTCCCTTCAAAAGCCAATGGCTGATACCTGCAAAAGCCAGAGAATGATGCTGAGAACCTCCCCTGTTTCCATCCCAGTCTCTGCAGCCCCTGCCTCCCCTCCTTTGCCTTGCCCACAGCAACCTCAGCCCTTCTCCCTGCCCAGAGCAGCTCCATTTTCCTGCTGTGCCCTGTTCCCTGCCCGTGCCTGGCTCCCAGCTCCTGAGGGTGCCCAGTCCTGCAGCCCTGAGCACAGAGGCTGCCTTTGTGCTCCACACGTGCTCGCTGCCAAGAGCTGTGAGCCATCCTGGCACTGCGCTCCCTAAAAATAGCCTTGCCCCACGGATAACCTGCCGCCTCTCCCAGCAGCAGGTCTTAAAGATAAACCCTCCTATAAACCCGCAAAAAATGAGGTGAGAAACACTCCTGGGGTGGAGAGGAAAGCTCTGAAGGAACGGCCTAAGAGGGGTAATAAAGAACATGGGCTCGGTACAGCCACAAAAGCAGTGCCAGGGGGGCCTGGGGAGCAAGTGTTGTGTATAACCTGCACACAGACGTAATACAACAACTGCTGAGCTACAGGGGGCTCTTTTACAGTCAGCTCCAAGTTCTGTGTGTGAAGACACAACACTGCCAGCAAAAGCAATCCAAAAGAACAGCAATCCATCTGAAAAAGCTGAAAAAACACTTCTTCTTTACGTAGGGATGCATATTTTGGATACAAAATACACCCAGATAGTGTTTTTTGCCCTTCTACAACTTGCAATATATCCATTTACTCTTTCACATTTTATTTTAATAACAGGGGAGTCAAGTGAGCTCGATTGACAGGCTGGTTCCCAGGGAAACATGAGCAACTTATTTCTCTTAAATAGCAGGCACAAATGTTTCCTGTGTTAAACTGCACAGCCTGCTGTGACATTCACATCTCCAGGATATAATTTCAAAAGAACAGAATGTGTTTGCCTGGCTCTGAGGTGGGGAAGGAGAGAGGTAGCAGCAGCACACTACAGCTGGTGATGGGTGCTAGCAGGGATCTGGTACCCAAATAATTTTTGAGGAGCTATGTCCCTTGTCCCAGTCCCCAAAGGAGGGGCAAAACAAGAGTTTAACAAGGAAAAAAAAAAAAGGTAAAATAACCCAGTGTTGCTGTGGGAGAAATGGAAAAAGAGAAATCAGTAAGAGCAAGTCCTTAAAATCTCAGTCAAAATGCCAGGCTGGCTGCCCAGTGTTGCTGGGACACATTAGGAGAATAAAAAGAGCCACAGTGCTCAGGCTCCATCCAGCTTGGGAAGCTGCTTTGGCTGCTGCAGATGAAGGTAGGAAGGGACTTGGAAAAGAAAATGAAAGACAAAGCTGAGCATCCTCGTAAGATGCTCTCTGGTGTCATCTGGGGCACCTCAAACCTTTAAAGGACACTTTCCTGCCCCTTGTGCCTAGGGATGCTGTTCCCAACTCGGATCACATGGTGCAAAGCACCGTGGCTTTAGTGGCCAAGCTCATTTTTCTTCCTGCTGCTTCAGGTTAAAGTGATGGGAAAAAAAAAATAAAACCAGTGGCCACAAGCAGTTGCTCGAGGTTTGGTCTGTTGGAATTTGAATTGCAAGGAACTCTCAGAAATTTGTTCCTCACAAGTAAATTATCACAGGGTCAAACACACAGAACACATCTCCCCAAAGCTCTCCTTGCCTTCTTTATATTCACCTTAAGGGATGTCCTGAGCCTGATGGGATTTATCTGCTTAGTAAATCCCAGAAGATATCTCTCCATAAATTCCATCATCTCTCAGTTGCCCATTTACCTCCTGAACCTTTTTGTATCCACAATATCCTTCAGAAGAAGTTTCCAGTTCAGCTGGAAAACCCATTGCATGAGGACCCACCTTCATGGAGGTATCCCACTAATTTCATTTGCTGGCCACTAGTTCCTGTAGAGCCAAGACACTGGCTGGCTGTTCCCTCACTACCCTGTCCCTTGAACACAGGATTTTTCCAGACCTCCTTTGTGTGCTCCTTCAGCTCTCTGTTTACTTATCTGAGCCAATATTAAAGTGAGCAGGTGATCATTTGGCCTTGGAACAACTTTTTCCCCCTCCTTGCACAATTTCCTTTTTGGTTGAAAAGAAAAAAAAAACCTAAACCTTTTTTTTCCCTCTGTTTCCTTAGAATTCAGAAGAAAAAAAAAAAAAAAAAGAAAAGAAAAGATCATGAAATACAGGTTTTGCTTGCCAAAGTTTCCAGGTGCCCAAAGTCATGTTACTGGGATGCTGAACAAACAGCCTTCAAACACGATCCCTGCCTTTGTTCTGCCAGCTGGAAACACAGGTCACTCTGCACCCAGACACCACCTCGGAGCAGAGATATTCCACTGAGAAAAATTCTCCTTTCATCAGGCAAAGAACATCAGAAAGGAACCTGGATTTTTTTTTTTTTTTTTTTTTTTTTTTTTTTTTTTTTTTTTTTTTTTTTTTTTTTTTTTTTTTTTAACTGAGATCCTGGAGTAGTTTGTTCACCAGGGAATATTTTCTGTGAGGTCTCTGTCCACGCAAGTGACTCAGCTCAGCAAGCAGCATCAGTGATTCACCGCTCCGGAGCGTGCCAGCAGTGGCTGGAGACCTGTGTGGTGCTGAGTCTGTTCCTCAGCAGGAAGCAGCCCTAATAAATGACATCAGCAGCATGATTCAGTCAGGAGGACCATGGACTGCAAGGCTCCCACTCAGATTCCCCTTCCCCAGCCAGATTTTTCTCCCCTGTGCCCCTCAGCTGTTGGGTCCCATGCAGGGACCAGCTCCTGCTGCACAACTAAGTAGTCTCCGAGCTGGGCTGTTATGCAAACCCCAAAGTGACTGAAAGAAGGAAGATTTAAATGGGATATTGGGAAGGAATTGTTCCCTCTGAGGGTGGTGAGATACTGGCACAGGATGCCCAGGGAAGTTGTGGCTGCCCCATCCCTGAAAGTGCCCAAGGCCAGGTTGGATGGGGCTTGGAGCAACCTGGGATCATGGAAGGTGTCCCTGCCCATGGCAGAGGATTGGAACAAGATGATATTCAAGGTCTTTTCCAACCCATACCACTCTGAGATTCTACAATTCCATGACTGCATGGTGAATTCACTCAAACAACAGAATTCAAACAATTTCCCTGAGCTTTTCATGTATACACAGCAGAAAAATAAAGTTACCAAAAGGAAATGAAGTGGACCAACCACCAAAGGTAACAGACAGTCCTTCATGGAATTACTTGCTCACAGATGAACATCTCCCAGTCCACCTCCAGCTGGAAACATCTTGTGAGGTCATTGAAACAAACCAAAAAGGGAGATGAGGCAGATTTTTAGTGCAGTCTGAGAAATCGTGAGAGTGCGTTTAAAAAGTCATTCCTTTTCACTGCATTCAGGACAAACACCCAAATACCCAGCCAGCTCTCTGTGTCCTGATATTTCAGGTTTGTCTGAATCTTGCAGATATTTTCCACAGAAACAGAAGAAAAGCTGTCTTGAATAAAATAACCACAGCCTTATGCAACTTAACTCTTCAGAACTAAGAATGCCCGATGGATGAAGCAAGCAGCTTATGCCCAATTTTCTTCCTAAATATGAAGGACATTTCACATCTTTTTGCAATTGCCCCTGTACACCTGCTACCAACACATTGTAGAAACCACAGAGCAGACCCAACATGACAAAACACTTAATTCCTATACTTTTACTTTCCTTTTCCTGTCCAGATAATAAAATTTATCTCATCAGAGGCCATGTCACAACTAAATCCCAGCCTGGGGAGCAGAAGACCAGAGCCCACCACAGTCCTCCAACCCAAACACCATCAGGTTTTCTTATCTCCCAGCATTTGTTACCTGCCACTCAGACACATCAGTGTTTACGCAGTTCCACAAGGCACTGGGATATACAGAAGAAAAAAGCTATAAAAAAAAAATCAAAAACAGGCATAGCTTTAAACTTTTTTCCAGCTTGAAGACCCCTAAAAGCCAGCAGAGAATCAGCTCCCACTTGTGCACAGCTCAACCTTCAGCCCACGGTCCTGCTCATCTTTGTTACCTTTCGCTGAATCTTGCTGGTGGTGGAGGTGGCTCAAAGCAGGTCCCTTTAAATCCTTTGTTGTGTTTGCACAAGTGGAAAACAGCTCCTATAAAAAAAAAAAAAAATCCCTTGCGTGTGCCAAGCCGTGTGTAGAGATTATGAATCACTAAATGGCAGCCACGTGTCAGCAAAAGTAGCAGGAAGTGTCTTGCCTTTGACCTTTATTTATTGTAGCAAGAGCGCTTAGTAGCATATAGTTATAGAGATCTAATCACCCCTGCTAGCCAAGAAACATCGGATCTGTTGCCTGCATAGTGTGTTTTGGCTATTAAAATTAAATTAAAAGAAGAATATTCAGCTTATCTGGCTAATAGTTTTCAGTCTGGAGAGACTCGGGGAGAGGCCTTTCAGTTTGTTGCTCTTGTGTGTTTGGAAGGCAGAGAATTCCTCTGGAGATTCCCTGGGCTTGTAAGGGAACGGAGGGATTTGAAATCAGGGTGAGCCTGGTGGCCTTTGGCCCACCTCTCTCATTCCAACACACATCCTGGTTCCACAGCACTGAGCTGTGAGGCTGGGAAGCTGGAACGTGCTGACCCCTCTCCTTATTGCACTCAGGGAATTTGATAAATGCCCTTATTTTTACTAAACCCCACACATCAGAGAGCATTGCTAAATTCAGGCTGCAGCCCAGAGGAGAACCTGGAGATCTTCCTGAGTTATGCTGCTTTGTAAGGGCTGTGCCTGGCTCTTCCTCAGGTGCAAAACAGAATTTTGACACCTTTCCATAGTAAGGGCAGCCAGGGTGCTTTTCCCTCAGGAGAGGGGGGTGCAGTGGGATCCTGAAGCATCAGGATTCATCCCCTTGGATCCCCAGACCTTTCTGCAGACCTGTCACTGAGGTAATCCATCAAGGAGATCACAGCATCATATATTCTTAGACCCACACATCAGAGAGCATTGCTAAATTCAGACAAAGCACCTCTGGGCTGCAGCCCAGGGGAGAACCTGGAGAACTTCCTGAGTTAGGCTGCTTTGTAAGGGCTGTGCCTGGCTCTTCCTCAGGTGCAAAACAGAATTTTGACACCTTTCCATAGTAAGGGCAGCCAGGGTGCTTTTCCCTCAGGAGAGGGGGGTGCAGTGGGATCCTGAAGCATCAGGATTCATCCCCTTGGATCCCCAGACCTTTCTGCAGACCTGTCACTGAGGTAATCCATCAAGGAGATCACAGCATCATATATTCTTAGAATCACAGAATGGCTTAAGTTGGAAGAGACCTTAAAGGCCACCTAGTTCCAACCCCCTGCCATGGGCAGGGACACCTCGCACTATCCCAGGTGGCTCCAAGCTCAGCCCAGCCTGGTTTTGGACACTTCCAGGGATGAGGCAGACACGATAATCCATAATAATGCCATCTATCCATAATCATGCTATCCATCACCTTGTGCTGACTGTCCCGTGCCCACCACACTCTGCACTTGGAAATTCAAACCTGCCAGGAGAAGAGAGCACCAGTCTCTGCTGCTCCATGGTCTTTCTCTGCCTTCCAGTGGGATCCTCTCCATGAACCCCCAGATAGAGACCAGAGTCCCTCACCTGGATTTTTTTAAAAGTTAAGCTCTTCTAATGACACAGAGCTCTCTATTCTGCTTTTGACATAGGCCAGGGGTGCAAGAGCAGCCTGTGACCTTCCCTCCATCACTGGGGTCTCCCTGCTTGGTCAAACCAACTCAGCAAGAAGCTGAGTGTTTGGTGGTCAATGCCAGCTGGTGGCCACTCCCAGAGGTGGCACGTAGCAGCAGGATCAGGACTTTAATCATACTGTTCTCCATGGATTCCCACTGTCCCCCTCAAATTCCTTTTGGGGCTCTTTCCTACACTTCTCCTCCCCCTGCTTTTTCTGGTTCAATATTGATTTGATCCTCGTGTTCCATCCACCCCATCCAAGGGCTTCAGCTGTGACCCCACACCCCACAGCCACATTCTTGGAAAGGGTGCACACACCCTGATGTTGGGGTTGCTGCAGCAACCACCCTTGACATCATCACCTTCCCCACGTCTGCCACTGTCACACAGGAGGTTGTGAAAGCCTCTTTGGCACCACAACTGCATATTTGGGTGGCTGGGGAGGAAACTCCTATTCCAAACCAGGAGTGCAAGGAGGTGTTGTGTCTCCAGAAGAGCAGGGTCAAAGGGTGGCTTGGCAGCACCTGGATTTGTCCAAGGATCCCCCTGGCTGGCAGCATGGAGCTTGCTGCTTCTTTAAGAAGTCCCTCATTCCTGCAGGATGCAGGTGGGACAAGAGATGTTGTTCAGCCCAAACACTC
The DNA here is from genome assembly GCA_013397555.1 of Urocynchramus pylzowi. Taxonomy (NCBI): domain Eukaryota; kingdom Metazoa; phylum Chordata; class Aves; order Passeriformes; family Fringillidae; genus Urocynchramus; species Urocynchramus pylzowi. The sequence goes on along the minus strand of VZRH01004707.1, from coordinate 57,132 downwards.
CCAGCAGAGTGGACTCCATCCTCAAATGACTCTTTGGCACCCTTGTGGGACGTGATTCCTGGAGGTTATTCCAGGCATCCTGTGTAGGTGTGGACAACGCATGACTCTTGCTTTTGGTGGTGGCTGTGGCCATTTTACAATCAGGGCAGGGTCTGGATGCCAGAGCTCACAGGTTTTATCAGATGCCAGAAAACATTTCATTTCTGTGTTGATGCATTTTGTCCACCTGAGATGTTTCTAGGACAAGGGACATCGCCAGCTCACACCTTGTCATCAGGAGTGTCCAAATCTTCATCACCCTTCCTAAACCCCACCCTTGCAGTTGCTCAATAAGTGGAGAAACCCAGATTTTATCAAGTCACATACGCACCAAAATCCATTGAATTTTGCAGCCTTCACCTGAAGGCCTGCCTTATGACTTCCAAACATGTGAGCAGGTTGCTCCTGGAGCCTCCCTGTGATCCCTTGAGGAGCACATGAATTTTACAGCAGGAATGTTTGTTGTTTCCACATTGTAGCCTTCTGGACAGCCAAGTCAAAAGTGCTACATTAACACGAAAAATTAACTTCTCCTCCTTTTATAAAGCAGCTGAATCTCAGAGGCTTTTGGAGGCCAATGAAGGATCTGGAGAGCAGCTTCATGGGCTCTGCTCTGCAGAGCAACATCCAGAGGGAAAAGCAAAGGGAGCCAGCCTGACTTTAGGCTGGGGAGAGCTACTACAAACCCCATACAGAAGACAAAAGGGAGATAACCCTGCAAATTCCTTTTTCCAGGTACGTGCACCTTCCTTGGCACCTTCAATCTCACCCTGCAGGAACAAAAAGAGGAGTGGAGAGAGAACAATAGTTCAACATGCAACAAAGCTGCCAATGCCTAATGATTCCATGTGGATTTGTGCCTTGTGATCCCACTCTCCAAGTCAACCACCAGCTTATATTTCTGGCTCTTGCCATGAAATCTGGTGGAAGTTGGTCAAATGCTTCAAGGGAAGGTAAAGAACAAAGGTCACAGATGAAGCCAGGCCTCTTCCATACTTGTGCAAAATGTGCTCACAAAAGTTATGTTTCCTTAGGAGACCAAGATAAAGCCATGTTCATGGCAGAAATCCATGGAAACAAGTTCAGTGGGGACAGGGGAGCCAGGGCAGAGAGCCAGAGCCTTTATCCAAGAGTGACAGGTTATTCAGGTCTGGGAGGGGGTTACACCCAAGGGATGGGATGGACAGCATAATGCTGTCATGTTTCTTAATACCACACAGAGCCAGTCAGGATGCTTGGGAATTTTCCAGGCAAACCCTTTTTTTTTTTTTTTTTTTTTTCCCATCAGAATGTCAGATTTGTGGGATGCTGGACATTTCACAGAAAACACACTGCGTTTGTTGGACTTCTGATGCTGCACAGCCAGGGACATGTTACCACTGGACAGGACAAATTTCCATCAGGAACCTGACTGCCAGTTCATGGGATGGTGTGAGGAGCTCCTCACAAACCAATTCCTCCATACTCCCAGGGAGCCAGGCTTGTTGATTTGCAGTCAGGGTCCCAGGCTGATGACTTGATGAGCTCAAGACTTCTCCAAAAGTCTCTCCTGCAGCTCCTGGTCAAATAATGAGATCATCTTGGCAGTTCATGGCCCTGGAGCACCTACAAATTCATCCCATGTCATATTATCCCTAAGCTGTTGGACTGTGCTGTAGGGAGCTTCACTGCCCCATCAGTCTGGTAACCCAATGACCAAAACAGACCTGAACCCATTTGCACTGAAGTCATTGCTCCTTCTTTTACCCTTAAAAATCCCTGCCCTGCCCCTATTCCCGCTGCTCCCATCACAAGACAGCACACAGAAACCCCCAAACCAATCAGGCCAGGCCAGTCCATTACCCTGGTCCAGCCTCTCTTTGCAAACAAGGTCCTTACAGCCACCTGTCCATATGTCCAGTCACATTTCCTGCCTGTAACTACTTTCTCCAGGGCTTAGACCTTCCCATTTCACTGTTTAAAACAAGGCCATGGACTTTTTCCACTACAAAAGGTCAAGCAGGTCCTTCACACCTTTTGAACCAGCTACAAATGATCTCATTAACCAGGACTATGGTCACACTGCCAGAGTCACCCTCCCCAGGAAGCAGTTCCTGGTTAAATGCTGTGGGCTCTTGTCTGTTCTAGCCTGGAATAGATTAACCATGTCCACTCTGAACTGGGATTGCTGCATGTCTTTTCTGGCTCACCTGCTCTTTTTGGGTACAAAATGCAATTATTGTTATTCCTTCTGCTCAAAGACCTTGTGAGGGCTGTCCTCAGCCCCCCCCAGGAGTGGTGTCCAGGATATGTGCAGAGTGGCCTTGGACAAAACCTTGGGCATATGGGCATGGCAGATGGTGCAGGAATGCTGGGGTGGTGCTGGAGGTTGGCAAGAGCCAGGCTTCAACTCAAATGCTTTAAGCCAAGATGCCCCAACAAAGAAGCAATGGAATGAAGCCACAGGCTGTGTGCAGCCCTCAGGCACAGGTTCCTCAGCCCCAGCATGAGCCCAGAGCTGACAAACATGGGCCAGGACACGTCCCCATGATCAGGGATTGTGTCAGTGCCCATTACAAGCTGCAGCTCACTGCTGTCACCACGCTCAGTGGGTGGGTTGCTGGTCTCAATCCAGGGATTGGTTCCCTACCCCAGGACAGATCCAGTAGCTACATCCACTGCTGGGGGCTCAGCCCCCACCCAGCCTGGCAGTCCCAGGGGTCCTGGCAATGCCCATGTGAGGCACAGATGGGCTCTGCAGGGCACCTACACTCCTTTCCTTGTGCTGTCACCATGTGGACAATCACAGGATCATTTAGGTTGGAAAAAACCTTTAAGATCATTGAGTTGAGCCCTTAACCCAGCACTGCCAGGGCCAGCACTAACCCATGTCCCAGGTGCCTCACCTACATGTTTTTGAACACTCCCAGGAATGCCACCACTTTCCTGGAAGCCTGATTCAATGATTGACCACTCTTGAGGTGACGAAATTTTCACTAGGATCCAGAGAGATTTACCCTTCTGGAAGCCAAATCTTTCCCTCTCACCGTTGCCTTCCCACCCCAAATCACACATTTACCTTTCTCTTCAAGCTGGCAAGCCTGTGTCACTCAAGGTCAGGCTGTTAAAACCCCAGCTGCAGCTTTGGTCTTGCTGTTTTGTCGAGGAGACAGTTTCAGCATGTACAGTACTTCCTCATCTGGGACATTTGAGGACTGAGGCTGTGACCTTTGGCTGCTGTTTGGGTTCAGCAGCAGAGGCAGCAGTCTCAGGGGTGAGTGGGTTGAAAGAGAAAAGTCCTCTTCCTCCCCCTCCATCTCCTTAGGGACAAGCTCAGACCAAAGCAAGCAGCCAGCCAGAGGTGGGACAATGCAGAGACCTTCTCAACACAGACCACAGCGGGAGCAGGGAATTGATTCATCAACATCTCAAGCACAGGAGTAAATCTCAGCCCATCCTCTGAGCATTTAGATTCCATTCCTGACTTCCATGGGACCAGAAGTATGGCCCCATCCCTGTAAGTGTTCAAAGCCAGGCTGGATGAGGCTTGGAGCAACCTGGTCTAGTAGAAGGTGTCCCTGCCCATGGCAAGGGGTGAAACTGGATTGTCTTTAAGGTCCTTCCAACCCAAACAATTTTGGGATCAAAGTAAGGGAAATTAATCCTGATGGAAAGTCTTTGCATGTAAATATTAAATAGTACTTACCACAAAGTACCTTTTTTACTCAAGCTTTTATGTATATTCATCTGTAGCTGAAGCCTTTCTGCTTCCTTATAAAGCAGGAGTTATTCAGTTTACATCACAGTAGGATAAACCCAAAAGAAAAGGCTGGGGGGGTCGAGAACCCCATGTTTGGAGTGACTTTGTCTGGTTAAATCAGTAGCTGAGGAGGCTGAATGCTCCCCAGGAAGAACCAGGATGCACAACCTGACAGACTCATCCCTTTGCTAAAGCAGAGCCCAGCACGGACAAGGGAGTAGGCACATAATGTGGGGCTGTCTTCAGGAGGATTTTCCTGGCAGGTATTATAGAAGAAGATTATATCCCTTTGCCCAGAAACATTTACAAAGCTGCTGATGAAAATGGAAGTGACTGCAGAAGGTCAAATAGTACCATCTGCCTTGGCAGGGCCTGGCAGGACTCGGGGTGCTGCAGTCTGGCTTCTGGCTAAGGTGTGAAAACAAATCCTTCTCTGGGCTTTTGAAAGAAAACAAGAGGAAATCACCATCTTGAGAGGCATGACCATCCTTCAGCTCCACCTCAGTTCAGCCAAATTTGTGAGGAATCAACATTTTTGCAACCCTGTGCACACACACTGACATCTGCATCATGCAAAGGGTCTGGGTCTCACTTAGGCACCAAAGCAGAGCAGATTTTGAGCACAGTGTGTAGCAAAGGTCAGAGCTACAAACCGTGACAGCCTTTGGGCCACAATTTCAGAAAAATTCAGAGTCCTTCCTGCCCTACACAAACTTCTCTCGTTAATCTGGTGACTTGGTTTGATCCAAAACTAAAGCGTGGCCTCAGAGAGGAAGTGGGTTTTTTTCAAGCATTCAGCCTAAGATGTCCTGCCTGGGCATGGACTGAGCAGCACACCTAAACTGGGGTGGACTCAAGAGATGGTTTAACTTGCTATAAGAAAATGCATTAAACCAATCTCAGGTGTTTCCTTAGTGGCACTTGGCAGAACATATTGTACAAATTGAAGAGAAGAAAAGTCAAGGTCTGATCAGAGTGCAGAATCCGGGACTCCTGAGCCCTCAGTTCATGGTGTCCACATCCTGGTAAAGCAGAAAAACCTCCAAAGTGTTTTATGCTGCCAGGTGAAATGGGGCTGGAACACACAGAAACTCACAGCTTTGCACACTGGGTCACCTCTTCTTCTACAAAGGCTTCTGATAGCTCAACTTTAAAATGGATATGCACTAATAGATTATAAGTAAATACATAATTTGCTGCAGTGTGCAGCTACTCAAAATTTCCATCTGTAATGAAAATGGCTTATGAACCTCTTGCCTCTGAATCCCAATAAAGTCCTTTAGCTCTGAACAGGCTGATGGCTGGATTTGCAGCTCCCACACCAGCCCTGCCCCAAAGGTTAATGGGTTGGGAACTTGCAGACATTTCTGATCTGAGCAGCACAGAGAGGTTTGGGCAGAAATGCTTCCTTTTAGCTCTTGGGAAGGTAAACATGAAGTAAACTGCTGAATCAAAATGATTTTTTGTCACCCTAAGGGACAGAAGTGGAGTAGTTGGGATGTAAGAAATGCCACGTTCAGCTCTGCTCAGTTGTGCCTTCACTGATGATGCCCAGAGGCATCAGAGATATTCAGGCTGCCAATGCAGTGATGGACACCAAGTACTGTAAAAAACTCTTCCTTGCCCTCCATATTTCAGCCTGCATTTTGTGCCTTCACCTCCAGCCTTCAGACCCTCCAGCTGAAAATCTGCAAGGCTGTCACAGGATAGCAACAGCCTCGTGTTCCAACGTGGGGACAAAATCACCTCTCACATTTGGCTCTGAACAGGGCAGGGAGCTGTCAGCAAGATGCACACTTTGGTTTGTTCCAGGCCTGCTGGAAGTGCCCTCCTTGGTCCTGTGGAGGGAAGCCAGATGGGGAAGCTGATGTGAATTTGCAGCTGCAGCAAGGCCGAGAATCGGAGCTGTCAAAAAAGCGAGTGCTGGCATCGTGACTTCCCCCTTGCCTTGTGATCCGTGGGAAATGGGAGCACCAGGCTCTGCATGGGGAAATTCAGCAGCCTGGAGCTTCCCAGGCACAGGACCCTCTTTCTTTGCTCAAAAGGTCACACCCTGGGAGCGTGCTGTGTCTCTAAATGTCACCGAGTCAAACTGCGCTAGCAAGGACCACAGACAGCGCCCAGCACAGGGCAGGGCCCAGCGGGCTTTGGTGACCTCCTGAAACTGGGGTGGTGATTTCCATCCCTGCTGATCCCTCTGTATCCTCCCTGAGAGGCCAGTTTTGCAAGGAAATTAAAACCTGCCTCAAGCCCCTGTTCTTCTTGACCAATGCACAGGTCCTGTTTCAAGACACGTGGAGCCAGAGGTCACAAAACCAGCACCCCTGATGATGGCATTGTGCAAACACCAACGTGCCTGGAATCTGAGGCTTCCCAGCACTGAGCCTTTGCAGAAAAACCTGCCAAAAGTGTTGCTGCTTCCTCTTTCCCCACCCATAAAATCACCACATGGATGGTGTTGATGTTTAGACATTTTTCAGGTGGATCGACTCCCATAATTGCATCTCTGTATGGTCAATAAACAGAGAGGAGATGGCAGGGATAAAAATGGGGATGGGCATTGGGAAGGGGGAGCATATTTGTGTTTTAATAGTACTGAGGAATGTTATTCAAACCCAAAACACAGCACTGCACCAGTTATTAAGGAGGAAATTAACTCTATTCCAGATGAAACCAAGACATGAGGCACTCAGGCTAATGAGACACAAGGGCAGGGAAGTGCCTTCAGGTCCCAAAGGTGCTGCATGATCTGATCAATGCTGCTGGTCCACACAAGGCTGGGGAAAAGGCAGCAAAATCTTCTCTGTAGTGCCTTGGCTAGAAATCAAATGTTTGCTCAAAACAGCAAATGGAGAAATATATAGAATTAGCAAAGTTTAGTCTAAACCTTGCTTAGAGATTACTTGAGATTACTCCTATGAATTAGGATCAGGAAAATGATGAAATGTTCCTCAAAGCCACCCTTGTTGCAGGTGATCAAACCCCAGTAGAGGTGCAGTTACACTGGGATGGCTCCCACTGAAGCCAGAGTCCCACTGTAAGAGATCCACAGCTGATCTGCAAGATGCAGCTTAAACAAGCACCTTGACTTGATAGCAGGATGTTTGGAGAGCATGGGGAGCATGGAATGTTAAGGACACAAACAGTTTCCAAGCTATTTTATGGTCCTTGTGGACATGACTGAAACCCCTACCTGTGAAAAACCTCTGGGTTGTAATTTATATTAGCATTATATCCATGAGAAGACAGGAGAAACTCCCCCAACAAGCCATCAAAATTCCTGCAGCATCCTCACAAGTCCTGGGACCTAAAACATAAATAGGGGGAGCCTAATCTACCACCAGGTAGGCACAAAAATGTGGGACCTGCAGAACAGCCATCAAGTTCCATTCACCCCAGTGACTTCTCTTTGGCCATGGCCAGAAATGTATATCCAGAGAAGAGTGTCATAGTGAAGCAAATAATTTAAGATAATTCCCCAAAATATCCAGTCAGCTTCTAATTGTTAGGTTCCTGTGCCATAGAGATTGGTTTAATATTTAATTACTCACAATGATTATTTTTTTTCTTCCATCAATTTATCTGGTTGCTTTATGAACCCCCATTGATTTTCAACATCCACAACATCCTGTTGCAAGGAGCTCCACAGCTTAATTACACACTGGGGGAAGATCCACCTCCTCTTGTTTGTTTTGGATTTACAATTTCTGGTTTCATCTGATGTCCTGTAATTCTTGCAGAGATAGAGACAGGGAACATATTCTTCCTGTCCACCCTTCCCACACCACCCAGTGATTTATACTCCTCTGTCACAACCCTTTTGATACATCTCCCTCCCAGCCTGATGAGCTTTGAGCATCTTGGTGCCCTGGGTCTTTTCCAGGTTCCCTTTGTGTTCTCCTGCCTTTTGAGGCCTGAGAACCATCTTTCAGATGCTCCCTCAAGGGAGAACTTGAAATCTCTTTCCATGAGGGTCTGCTTATCTTATGCAGGCTCAAAACAAAGGGGTTGCCCAATGTGGGAGCAACATGGAAGCATTCTATGGAATTATAGAATCATGGAATGGTTTGCGTTGGAAGGCACCTTAAAAAAAGTTCCACCCCTGGAATGAACAGGGACACCTTCCACTATCCCAGGGTGCTCCAAGCCTTTGGACACTTCCAGGGATGGGGCAGCCACAGCTTCTCTGGGCAGCTTGTGCAGGGCCTCACCACCCACATAGGGAACAATTTTTTTTCTAATATCTGATCTAAATCAGTTTAAAACCTCTCCCCCTTTCCTACTGTATTAAAAGTCCCTCTTCCTCTTTTACATAATCACCCTTTAGGCACTGGAAGGTGCTGGAAGGTTTCCCTGGAGCTTTCTCTTCTCCAGGCTGAACAACCCCAGCTCTCCCAGCCTGGAACATGGAAGCCCATCAGGCCAAAGCAGCTCTACCAACTCTGGTGACACATTTATTCCTGCTCCCCTCAGGACTTTGGAGTCAGCACACAGCATTAACAAATGGTCTTGGAAAGCTGCATTTTCCAAAGCCTCTCCAGCCCCCACTCTGCTGGGGAAGAGACATCTCCATGGCACAGAGCAGGACAGGGCAGACCCCACTCGTTTCACTGGGCAAATGCTCCTGTCTGCACCATGTTTGCAAAGTCAGCAGGGACAGGAGCCAGCCCTGGAGGGACAGGAGCCAGCCCTGGAGGGACAGGAACCAGCTCTGGAGGGACAGGTTGGTTTTACAAACCTGGACACTCCAGGAACCTTTAACAGCCAAGGCAGGAGGCACCCTGATCTCAATCCACAGCCTGGGAAGGTGGGAAGTGTAAGAGACCTTGTCGAGTATTTTCTGCCCTAATCACAGAAATCACAAACTTGCAGAGCTGGTATGAGATCATTCCAGCCCTCTCCCTGCTTCTCTGTTAAAACCAGAGTATCTAGAGAGTGTTTCAGCACTGCAGGGTGTTCAGGGGTGCACAAACACTACCAGCCCTTTCCATGAATGCAGAAAAGCCTTTAAGAGGCTCAAACTGAACTACAAAATCACCAGCAGAAGCTGTGTGGGACCAGCTGGTGCTGGCTGGCAATAACAGCCTGCCTGCCATGCACACATCCACCTGTCTCCCAGCACCTTTGTGTCCTTTTGGGCAGCATCCCACACCTTTGCCTGTCAGGAGTTGGCTTCGTTCATCCTTGTGGGTCCCTTCCAACATGGAATGTTCTATGATTCTCTATTATATGATTTTCCTGCCTGGGACACCCCAGGAAAAAAAAACTTATTGCTGTTGATATCACAGCTCCACCAAAAGAGATGTCTGGATTAAATTCACTTTCTCATTCCAGGCTCATGCAAATTCCTGTTCATTCAAAACCCCACAAGTCCACGACTCAACTACATATGGTCAGAGACAATTAGGAGACACCAATATGAATAAAATCAATGATAAAGAAGTAAAAAAGACAATGCTGGGTCTTCCCAAACCTTCAATTTTGTTACCATCCCAGTGTTGTAGCGCTTAAAGAAGATACATAAGAAGAATAAGGATGGTTAAAATAAATTCTCCCCACCTGGGCTGCAAGAAGGCTGCAGACACCATGGGCTGAACAGAAACTGGGATCAGCCATTCCATAGGGAAAGGCAGTGGCCAGCCCCAGAGAATCCATGCAGTGAGGAAGGTTCCAGATGCCAGGGGCTGTGGGTGTGCAGAGGGGTGGGACGAACACAGCACAGCAAACACAGCCAGGGTTTGGACACAGCAGGATTTCAGGGGCTGGGATTAGACCTCTGTAAGCAGGAGGGGACAAATTCACTGTGTCAGCAGCCCCAGCAGTGCTCTCAGGCTTCAAGAAAGCACAGGAGGAACAAATTAACTGTGCTGGGCACAACCCAAAATCCGTGAGGTCTTGTCAGACACGGGCCAAGGCTTTAGTGAAGACATGAGCTGGGTCTTGGCAAGGTGTGTGCACAGAAGTGGCAACCAGGGAGGAAATCAGAGCTGAGGGAGAGCCGTTTCAGATGGGGAAGATTAAAATGTGTTTGGGCTGTGAGGAGCAGAACCAGAAGCCAGTGGAAGGGTTAGCAAAAAGAGAGCCAAAGCAAGAGGGAGCATCAGGTGTCAGAGCGAGGAGGATGGTGGGGACAGTTCTGAGGCAGGAAAGGGCTGTTGGAGGGAAAGGAAGAAATGTGCTCGTTTGCCAAAGTCTCCTTGGAACAGAGAGCTCCTGTTGAGAGCCAAAACTGGGGGAGAATGAATGAGGAAATCAGCTCCATCACAAGATATCCCACAGCAGGAGAGCAGAGGAGGGGAAGTGGAGGCTGGAAAGTGGCCAGGGCTGGTGGGATGGCCTGGGGGACCTGCAGAGAGCCAGGCACTGAGGAGAGAAGTTATTTTGTCCCTTTTTAGCAATGGCCTTAGCCTATGGCCACCTCCAGCCACGGGACAATGTCCTTCAGGTGATGCAATGAGGCAGCAGTACAAGTCCCACCTATGGACCTGCAATAATGAGGGGTGGAGGCTCCTTACATTCCCTGACAGCATTGTGGCTTTCAAGCAATAACCCAGAAGGCAGAGTTTGCATTGGCCTGGGTGTAAAGTCAGGTTGTGATGCAAGCAGATGAAAATTGGAGCTTAGAAAAGTGGCATTTCACCTCCAAGCTGGTGGAAATGTCACCTTGGAGCCCATGACTTGAGAAGTTCAGGAGACTCATGGCCCTGCCTAGACAACCAGCCAATTCTCACACTGTTCCTCTTCTTCCTTCCCAGGTATCCAGACACCTCTTCACCTCCTCTGACACATGATAAGAAAAGCACTTGCCTGTCCATCACCCATCAGGGTGTACAAAGCCTCACTCAGATCAGAAATGTGGTACCTGGGCAGGCTTACACCCAAAGCCAGAAGCCAGCTCATCCTGATGAGATTCCCAATGCATGGAGCTGCCCCAGGAAGTCACTGTCCCCAAGGGCAGTGCTGCCCATGGCATGGCCACCCTCTAGTGGCCACCACTCCTTCCCAGAGACATCTCCTATGTGGACACCCATGGCTCATTCCTCTATGGTAAGGGGTTGACTCAGGAGCACAAAGAAACCTTTGTGGAAAATCTTGCTCCCTCCTGCCAACCATTTGCAGCAGCTGAGTGCAAGAGTTCACTGACTGTGTGTTCAAAATGTAGGAAAAAATTACAAGAATTAAGGTTCCCACAGTGATTCCATGAGTTTGTCCTGATTTGTGGTCCAGCAGAACATTTGGCTTCGTCAGCACATGGCACCAGCATCACAAAGAGACCAGGTAGAGATCAAATGCTTTTATTGGGAAAAAACCCATAAGGTTTGTTTGGGTGCACTTTCTTTACTGGTTTGGTTTTTTTTTTGTTGTTGTTTTTGTTTTTGTTTTTTTTTTTTTAATGGAATATTCTTATCCTCAAACATTTCTGTGGAATCCATCTGTGAATTTATGGAATCCAGTTGAGTCAATCTGTTGAGTGCCCCATCCCTGGAAGTGCTCAGGGCCAGGTTGGACAGGGCTTGGAGCAACCTGTTCTAGGGGAAGGTGATGGTCTTTAAGGTCCTTTCCAGCCCAAACCATTCCATGATTTTTGCCTGTTCTCCTGCAGAACTCCAAATAGATCAACCCATCTACACCTGTACAGCAACCTGTCAACTTGGGTGGGCATGAACACTCAGGAGAGAGTTTGCTGGGCTGGAAGGCACAGTGCAGCTCCTCAGGGATGAGCTCTCATGTCCTGCACTCCCTCAGGATGATAAAACATTGCACCACTGAGGACAACATTCCTCTCCCCGGGATCTATGAGGGCAACTTGGGCACCCCAAGGAACCAGGGCTTGGTTTCCCCTTGACTTTGGTGTCCACTTAGCAGCTTCCCCCCACAATGTGTGTTGGCCCCCAGGATGATCTGAAGGTTTCCCAGTGGTGTTGGGACCAAAACTAAATCAACCAGGGAAAGGACTGTAAATGTTTTCAGACAAAATACCCTGAGGAAAACATAGAAAACAGACACATGCTGCTCCTGTGTGAGCGGGCAAAGCAGAGCAGGAATCAAAGTGGAAGGCAAAAAGGAAGTCAGCAGCCCAGGGGTGATGAGGAACTCGGGTGTCTTGCATCACTCAGGATCAAGTGGAGCCCTGTGGGATTGATTCCTCCCTCACCAGCAGCATCAGCAGCCTGGAGTCACTGCAGACAGCGAGGAGAGGCTTTGGAGCCCCACTCCGGTCTTTAAGGTCCTTTCCGGAGTGACACAGGGCAGTGTGCACAATGACAGTGATGTCCTCTGCAGCCATCCCCAAAGGACTTCCCACTGGGAAGAGCACTTCCAAGCCAGGTGGATGCTGTATGGGATACATGTCAACCATCAGGCTCATTCTAATAGCTGGCAAGTAATCGAAACACCAGCAAGGTGGGGGAATCCTCTTTGGGATTTCCTGGAATTTAAAGTGTTTGTCCTGTCAGCTTCGTGTGATCACCCCTAATTCTTGAGCTGTATGAGGCAGAGTCCTCATCCACACTCTTCAGACTATCCATGAGTTTCTAAACTGCTCTTGTGTCCTCCCACAGCCATCTTTCACAGACAAGTACTTACCTGGCTATTCCTCATGGGAGTATAACTCCCTGCTTCCACCTTCCTCACTGTCCTTCTCCAGACCTTTCCCAGCTCCAACTCCTCTGGCACACAACGCCAATCTATGGCACAGCAAAGGCTGTTCTGATGCTTCCCCCATGTTCTTAATTCCAGTGTGACATTTCCTGGCACCTCATCCATGCTGGAGACAGCTTCACCCAAGAGTGAACCTATCCAAGCAGGAAAGGTGTGGAGAAAGGGACTCAGCAGCAGGGAATGTGCCTCGGATGGGGATGGGGATGGAGACACCTGAGCCATCCTCACTCCTGCCCCCATGACCTGCACAGGAAGGAGCCAGAGACACATCTGAGCACAGACACATCTCTGTCACAGCTAAACAAGTCTCCAGCAAGATCTCTGGGATCTAAGTTGGGAGCTTGGAGGGTTCTGGCAGTGCAGGAGAGGGCAGGAAAGCAGCTGAACTATCACAGAGCTCTTGAGGACATGTGTGTGACCCCCACTTCCCACGAGGTGGGAGCATCCAGTGTGAGTTTATGGCAGTGGGAAGAGCTGGCTGGCTTGTCCAAGAGGAGTGGAAAAGCAGGAGAGGTAAATTCCTGTGTTGTTCTTCCTCGGGAAAAACCCTCTGGATAGCCTCTAGCTCTGTGCTGACCTTGTTGGGCCTCTGCCTTCTGCAGGCTCTGTCCCCTCATCCATGAAGGGTCATGGATGGTAACACCAGAGCTCAATCCTGAGAGGAGGACAGGGGCTGGCACTGCCCATGGCAGGGGATCACTCAGGACTGGTGTCGTGGTTTGGAAAGCCAGGTGTCTGCTAAGGAAGGCAGGAGCCTCCCCTGAACTGGAAATTGTAAAGCTCCTCCCTCTGAATCGTTATAAATTGGAAATTAAGGGGCTCTCAGGCAAAGATATGGGAGCTGGAGTAACAGTTCTTTATTAGGGAAGAAAATAAAAAAATAAAATAAGCAATGCAGTAAAACAAAACAACACTGCCAGAGTCAGAAGAGGCCCTGGCACGCTGTGGGTCAGGGTGGTGGCAGCAGGGCCATCCCAGGGTGGCTGCAGCCCTCCTGCAGTGCCAGCTGTGGCTCTGCTGGAGCAGGGATCCTGTAGAAGGGTGTAGTCCTCCTCTGAAGATCCAGTGGGAAAGGCAGCTATTCCTCTGGGAATCCAGTGGAAAGGCTGTTCTGGTATGCCAAAATCTCAGATTGTATCCAGGTAGGAATGCTTGGCTCTTCCCCCTGGGCAGAGCAGCTCCCAGTGGGATGATGGAATTTTATCAGCCATGCAGTGGCAGTCAATGGCCCATAAACAGAAAATAATTAATAATTAATGGCCTAAAAACAGAAGAGATCTCCTGGAGGGAGGATTGGTGGTGGAAGAGATAAAGAAAACTGCCCAATGAACAGAAGAGAACTGCCCCACCTCTGACAGATGGGGATAGAGCACACACATTGCCTTGCAATCTGGGACAACTGGTCAGCATGGACTGGTCACCCTGCACTTCTCCACGGTGCTGCAACTGGGACCAGCACAACCACAGCCCATCAGGGCTCTGCCCTCCCTTTCCCAACAGGGCCACGGGGACAGGTTTGTCCCCAAGCTGACATGGGCTGTTTGTCTCCTCCATCCCCCTACCAGGTGTTTTCTGCTGCTCTCCCCTGCTCAGATCCCTTTTCCTCCCCATAGGGCTGAGCTGATAAAGCTGATTTGGAATCACTTATTGCTTAGCAACGTTTATTATTCTTATTATCCCTGACAAGCTTACTCCGGCTGCCAGAGGGAACCAGAATGAAACAAGCCTCGCCCGACATTTTAAGTGAATTTTCACTTCTTGCTGTCCTCTGTGCATGCAGACATCACAAGGGCACACGGTGCTGCTCATCTTTCCCCTCCATCACTGTCCAAAGATCTCTTCCAGGACAGGTATTGGCATCTCCTGGGATGACAGAGGTTTCCAAGGGGATGCATCTTGTGAATGAGCTGAAGATCACCTACAAGGCAATGGCAGTAGGGATGTGTCACCTGCACTATGACAGGTAGGAAAAGCCTCTTGAGATGTGTCAGCAGCCCCATGAAACACTTCCTCTCTTTCAGGGCTTGGAGTGGGCAAAGTCCTTTGGAGTCAGCAGGAATGGGGTTCACAGGTGAAAACCTCACCACCTGGAATCTAGAGGCAGGACTCAGCTACCTAATTATCAGCATCCATTTCCATCCATTGAGCTTTGGCCCAAGAGAACTCTGGGATCCAGGATGCCAATTCAGCAGGTTTCTAAAAATGCCAGCTCTCCTTCCAAAACAATGAGCTTCGCCCACGAAGGAGAGGAACCATGATTGCTCTGTTCTCCAGCAGCAGCAAACAAAAGCTGTGCCAGGGCCCATTCCAGCAAGGAGGCACAGAGGAGAAAACTGCCCAAGAAAATGCAAGGAATTTCCTGGCATGAGCAGCCCTCCTAGCATGATCCATGCTCACAAGCTGGAAATTCAAATCCCTGTGTTGTTAGGTAAGATGGGATTTAAAATCACATGTAAACAGCACTGGCACCAGTGCTGTAAGGTGGTGATGCCTGGCAGAATAAGGGGTCAAAATAAAATGCATTTACAGGGCAGGAGGGGCTTTCTGAGGGAATTTCCTTGGGATGAGCCAGGACAATGGTGAAGTGAAGATACCTGGAGGTTGTTTTGTAGTAGAAAACAGAGCAAAATCCTCAGTGCTGGGAGAAATACCACTGTGGGTGATTCCATCCCTACAGGTCAACACACCTCTGAGAAGATCAGGAAGGCAAAAGGAGCCTTGTAACTCCTGCTTCTTAACAAAAGGGAAAGCACAGAGTCTCCAGGGACAAGCAAAAGGAAGAGCACAGGATGACCATCTGACACTTTCTCCTTGACCCAGCCATGAGGACAAGCTGTGTCCTCCTTGGGCTAAAAATCAAAGCATCCAGGAAGGGTTTCTGCAGCTGCATCCAGGAGTTCCTGAAGGTGGCCACAAAACATGGAGATGGGCCAAAATCTCCTTCTCCTGAGCAGAATAGAAAACACAGGCAATGCAATAAAATCTCATTTCTTTTTCTGCCATGGCCCCAGATGATCCAGGGGACACCACTCCATAGCTTCACCTCTGGGGGGAACCCAGGCAGCTGAAAACCTCACCTGGTTTTGGAGCACATCAGCACTAGCCCTCAGCATTAGGCTGAGCCTAATTTCAGGGTTTCCTCCACTAGATCAGTTCATGAAATGTGCAGCAGCCCAGTGAGGCAGCAACTGAGGCTGGAAGGAAACTGAGGCACAGCCAAGCTGTGCATCCCAAGGAGAGGATCCCAGTGCCATGCCTTCCTCCCAAGAAGCTGTGCTCCCTGGCAGATTAAGCCAGCACATACAGCAGTGAGCAGTTTCCAAAGAGCTGGGCTCTGGAGCTGCTTTGGCCAAGCCCTCAGCCCATGTTTGATGGTTCAGGTGAAAGGTTTCAGTGCTGGCCCCGCTCCTGCTGGAACAGAACAAGGAAGAACAGCTTGGCTTTGCCTGGCAAACTGAGCCAAAGCCCTAATAGCAATGACAGGAGGAAACCAAGCAGCCTCCAGGATGTCCTCCCAACCACTTCTCCCCACTTTCCACAGCAAGAAATGGGATAAAAGTGATGGGATGTGCCCCGATTTCGCTGCTCTGGAAAACGCTTTGCTGCGCTGCTGACGTTTCCTGCCCACCTACAGCCAGTGGCCTCAGTGCTTGTGCTCTTGGCACAGCCCAAGGAACCCGGGAGCTGAGGGAACATTCAGAGGGCTCAAATGAGTAGCAGCCCTGTGTTTGGGCTGAATAGCAAAAGGAGCTTGTGTGGGTTCCCTTTTCAAAGCCAGCTGAGAAAAGGTTTTGTTGGAAACCCGAGGCCAGAAGCGCCGAAGAGCCTTGAATACTGCTCTCTGTGCTTGTTTGTGCCTGCTTCACTTCATTGTTTACTCTTCAGCTGCTCAGAGGGCTGAAGCAGCTAGAGCTCTTGCAGAGAGGGTCCTGTTGGTCCTGGCCAGGACTGTCATTCAGTTTGGAGACCCCCTCCAGGACCCAAACACCTTCCCAAGCAGGACATCATCACTGTGGGAATAGCCCCAGGATGCAGCTGCTGTTCTGGCCCAGACCTGGTCTTGGCAGGGTGCTGAGAGGGTCCTCTTGCACTCAAGGGTTTTTTCCAGCCCAAACACAGCAAGAGGAAGAGAGGCAGAGACTGAGTGTGGGTGGAGTTGTAGCCACTGGAGATTTTCCCTTTGTCCAGGACCTCTGCCCTCAGAGCATCGCATCATCCCACAGCTTCTGTGTCCTCTTCAATTCCCCCAAGCATCTCAGCAGCCATGGAAGGAAAGAAACACTCCCTCCCAGCTAGCCCTGACCTTAATCTGACACCTCATCAACTCATCCTTGGACCTACTGCCGTTTCCCACAGATCAGAGCTCTCCAGGCCTGATGGCTCTGCCTTGGAAGGAAGACACAACACATGGCCTGGATACTCTGCCATCCCATCAAAACTCATCTCCTTGGTGGGCCAGCACCAGGGGAAGCCATGGATACAGCAGCCTGGTGCTCACTGTGCCCAACATCTCCTGGTGTCCTCTGTGTGCATCCATGGCACACACACAAAACAGGGACAGCCCTCAGCCATGCACAGCCTCCTACTGTGGGAATCCAAGACATTCCTCTCCGTGCCCCAAACCCCAGACAGGGGTCTGGGCAGCCCTGGCAGGAGGCCAAAAACACTTGGGGCTTTGATTTCAGCCCATGGGACAAATTACCAACCTTATATGAGGAATCACAAGTCACAAAAGTTTAGACAACACAGTAGCAGTAGTTAGAGGGTGAAAGGAGAAAATTTGGGATTTGGTACAGGGGGGTTTAAAACCCTAAGATGGAGGGATTGGGGCGTGCCCTGTCCTTCTTCCTTCTTCTTCCTAACATCCATCTTTTAGGTGATGCTGGCATTTTTAGATTGGTTCAGAGTAGAAAGTCACTGTCTAACACAGGTGTTAGGGACTGGCACACAATTGTAAATATCTAATAGGTGGTTCATGGTATAAAAGACAGCACCAGCCCTGTGGGAGGCTGAGTGTGCCTTGGACTGACCTGCTGGCCAGAGCTCAGCGGGTCAGACAGAAAATATTTTAGATAAGAGGCAATAAACATCACTGAGAACACAAGCAGAAGACTCCTGACTCCTTCTTGGGCAGCTGGGTTGGGAAAAGCGGCTTCCACCAACACCTGGGGTCATCTCCAGCAGAGAAGACCCCAACATCCTACAGCCTTGAGGTTCAGTGGTGACCTCCTGGCTCTCCAGGAGCTCTCTGGTGACCAGGGACAGGACCCAAGGAACAGCTGGAGATGTGTCAGGGAAGGGTTAGGGGGATATTGGGAAAAGGTTCCCACCCAGAGGGTGGGTGGGCACTGAATAAGCTCCCCAGGGAATGGACACAGCCTCAAACCTGACAGAGTTAAAAAGAATTTGGACAATCCTCTCAGGAACAGGGTGGGATTGCTGGGATTCACCTGTGCAGGGCCAGGAGTTGGAATCAATGATCCTTGTGGGTCCCTTCCAGCTCAGGAAATTCCATGATCCCATGATTCCAGTCATGGTCCCAGTGGAGAGTGTGATTTTGGCTGAGCCTCTGCTCCTGTTCTTGGCACACGTGCTCCAGACCATCCTTTCCTCCTTTCAGCCAGAAACCAGCTGGGAGAGCGCCTTCATTTCTGCAGTAAAGCTCATCAGGTGCTTAGAAACACAGATAATGACTTATTCCAGCTAAGCTACAAAGAAGGGCACCCCAGGAAGGATTTTGGTGATGCTGATTGATGATCTCATCTTGATTTACTGAAGGAGAAGCATAAAGGAAGGGAGGTGGTGGAGTGGAAGAGGATAAGGATAAATATTACTTTATGAGTATTAATATTTAGTAGCCAGAGCCTCAAAGTCCTTGAATAGTCTTTGAATTTAGATATGAAGTTCTTGAAAGGGCTTGGAGGGATTTTTGTGCCTCATATTCTCATAGGTGTCAATTAATTAGATGAGCCAGCCTGAGGTGAAGCAGGATAACCAAAACCAGTCTGTATGAAGAAAAATAATTATTCATGAATAATTCAGAAGGAAGACAGAAACCCTAATTAAGGCCAAACCTCACAGAGGGAAATGTGGATCTAAGGTTTGGGGGTTTTTTCCCTCTGAATTTGAAGTTTGAGTTCAACTTTGGAGCTGCAAAGACGTGAGTTGTGGCTGCTGGGCATCCTCCCTCAGTGCCACGTGCCTGTGATGCATGTGCTGTGTTTATCATCCCTCTGAGGCTGTCACTGCACCACAGTGCTTCAGATGTCTCCAGGGACATTATCCTTCCTGGAAACCCGACCTCAGCCAGGCCAGGCTCCAGCAAGGGAACATCCTGGCCCTCGCTCCGCACTCACCCGGCTGACATCAGGATAACCCCGGCCCTTCCCAGGGAGTGCATCCTGCTCTGCTCATGAGGGAATGACCCCGCTGTGCTCCTGGCTCTGGAATTCTCCCCAGAGAGGGCTTGGTGTCCTGCAGTGCCTGCTGACCTGAGCTGCCTGCACTGCCTCAATCACGCATCCTACTGAGCCCTGAACCCCCCAAGAAGGACATGGAGGGGGGTGTTCCTGCCCTGGCAGTGAGAGGGGACCTTTCCTGCCCTTAGACCCTTGGAATTCATCTCCTGCTGAGCCACATTTGACACCTGCAAGCCCAGGTGTGCCCCCAAGGCATTTCTCTGCAGCACAAGCAGCTCCTTCCCTCTTGCAGACCACTCTTCCAGCTGGAGGCACTGGAGTATTTCCCACCCACCAGAAAAGCTCTTCCCCCCATCTCCAGCCAAGGTCTGGTGTTATCCTGAGGGATGTCTCTGGCTGGGATGAGCTCCAGCTCTCCCAGGTCTCTCTGGAGCTCCCTGGTGAAGCACAGATGCTTCAGACACCATGGATGAACCCCACCAGGCTTCCAGACCATCCCTTCCCTGGTGGTGCAGGTTTCCTCTCCTCAGGATTCTGAGCACTCACCTTTTTCCAGGGAAAAATGAACTTGGCATCACCATGGAAGGCTTGGCAGCCTCCTGGATGAAGCCCAGACTGGGGAAGATCTGGAGTCTTTCACAGTGACCTGGAGAAGTCCCCTCCCCATTCACCCTAAAATGTCAATTTGCAGTGATAACCAGTGTCAAACGCCAAAAGAGCCATCATGACAGTGAGGAGGAGGAGGATGGATGCTCCTGCCTCCCTTTCCCCTCTCCATCTTCCTACTCAGTGCCTTAAGAAAAGAGAAGGGGGGAGGGAAGCAGATCTCCACCCCAGGCTCGTGCATTTTCACCCATCAGAAAGCAATTTTCCATGATTACAGAGTTTGCTATTCTGGGCTGCAGCTGAAGGTTTATTAGTTAAGAGCACACCAGTAACTCTGGATTGTGCCTGCATTAGGAGAAGCACTCAAACCTCATCATGCTCTGAATGAGACACTTCAGGAAACATCCACAGCACTTACAGCCTTTGATGGATCTCTGCCTGTGGCACGACTTAATGAGCTTGTAGTGGGAATAAGGAGAGGAGAGAGAGGGGGAAGAGGCTGATACAGCTCCCAGCAAATCACACTCATCTTCACCGAGGAGGTTCATGAGATATTGATCTCAATATTTAAAGCCCAAAAAGGGAGTCAAGTTTAAGCAGGCGAGAAGTTCTCCCCGAAAGTGCAGAAATTGTGAAAGGTGTGCAGGAAATACAGAGCAGGCAGGAGCTCGGCAGAGATTTCCATCAGCCTCCACAGCCAAGAAAATTCCACCCTGGGAGCAGAACCTCTCTGCCAAACTGCAGATGGAGGCAGGGGCAGGGAGATGGGGCAGCTGGGGACAGCACGGGGCAGGTGTGACACCACATCAGGGGACCTGAGCACGTGGCCTTGCTGCAGGTGGGAGCTCCAGAGACCCCCGAGCATCTCCAGCAGACAAATCCTCCCAGGAGCCCACGGGGAGATGGAGCAATTCTCACTCCACAGCCACAAGGAATCGTGGCAAGCAAAGGCAGGGCAAGGACAGATATAAACCCAAGCCCTAAAGTACCCAAAATCCCTTGGCCAAATGGTCATTCATTTAAGGACTTTAATGGACTATCAATGATTGATCTGGTATAAAGTTACCAAGATCACTCCGATTTACAGCAGAACCAGGGGACTGATTTTATTTTTTTTTTTTCCCTGAATGAACAAACATTTTTCTAAATTGTGGAGCCAGCCTTCCACTCCATAATTTAAAATAAGTAAATATTTTTTAAAAAAATTACCAAAAAAAAAAATCCAAAACCATAATAGCAATAAAATCAAAGCAAGCTTCAGTGACATAAAAATTCCTGCCAAAATCTGTTTCCTGAGGGGATAATCTGAAAATATTTTATTTGAAAAGGAGACATATTTAACTTAAAATGCTTTTACAAATGAAGTAGGAAAAAAAAGCTCACTGTAGAGGAGCTTAGGCAGCCCTCTCTTGCAGCAGAGACAAAATCCCAATTTCTGGGGAGCGCAGCCGGTCTGGATTGATCCCTAACTCCGGCAGCGCTGCTCCAAGGAGCCGGCCCCACGCGGGACGGGGTCATTCACCCAGCTCGGGCTGTGCTGACGCACTTCTTGTTCCCGTGGAGCTCAGCCCTGCATCTGCCGCCTTCCAGCAGCTCCGGCCCCGCGGTGCCACCCCCCTCCCGGGCCGGCCTGCGGGGACAGAAGGTCATTTTCCCGGTCACCACGGCGGCAGGGTGAGGTGTTCGCAGGCCAGCTCCTGCCCAGCCCCTGAAGAGCTCTCAGTGAAACAAAAGCACCTCCTGAGCATCAGCTTTCCAGCATCCACCGGCCGACCAGCTCCCTCTGCTGCTGCTGCTGCTTCCAGCCGGACCCAAACTGCGTTTTCAGCCATGGGGAGGCTGTGGTGTTGTAGTGTGTTTTTATATTTTGTAATACTTTGTAATAGATTTTTGTATTCCTTTAGTTTTCCTAAGTAGTTTACCCCAAACTGTACCCCTTCCCTATACCTGTGTTATCATTCTCCTGGGTTGGGATCATCCCCAAACCCCCCGCCCTGACCCTCTGTCAATCACTCAGCATCCCATCCTCTCTATCCAGAACCTTCAGCCAAATCCCTCGTGTGATTAGCTGGAGGCCAAGAGTCAGCCCCCCAAGAAGTATCCTATACCTTGCCCAAAATGTCCATTCCTTAAGATCCCATCCCTTTAGCATCCTTATTGGTCAACAAACATTATCTACTTTTTGTTTCCACCTCCCTTTAAATGTAACCTTGGCACAGCTCCCCTTGCTCTGAGCAGGAGGCCCCCTGAGGTTGCAGGAGTCCCTTGGGAACTCTGAATAAACCTTGGAATTACCCTGCTGAGAGTTGGCCTTTTTCTCTATCACTGTCTCCAGTGTCTCCCCTGCTGCAAAGGCACTAGCCCAGCTGCCATCAGTACCCTGGGGGCACAGAGAGTGTCCCCCCTCTGAGTGTCCTCAGAGTGTCCCCTCACTGTTGGACACATCGGTGGAGCCCCCCCGGTGTCTGCCAGGGCTGGCCGGGTCCCTGAGAGGCTCTCGGGGAGACCAAAAGACACTGTGGGATGGCTTTTGGACAGAGCACAGTCTCTGGGATGGAGTGAGCAGCTGGCTCCCCAGTGGCACACACTAAATGCTCGGTGACACACCTGAAACATCTGCAGATGTGCCAGGTCCTGGAGGAAACCCACCACAGCTGGAGGCCAGCAGATGCCAGGACACTTCCACTGCCCATGTGAACAGACTCCAGACCAACTTGAAGGTTTTTAGTTTATTTTCCATCCTTTGGGGATATTTTTTAGAGGAAAAAAAAAAAAGTCAGGCTAACCCAATACCAAACAAAAGCCTTCACAGCATCACTGAGTGCAGGAAGATCCTCTGACATCTCCCTCACTGTCTCTGTGTTCACATCCCACACTGGGACTACTTCCAGATCAGATGAGCAGAGATCCTGGGCAGGGGGTACCAAAAGAGCCTTTTCCTGGTTTATTTTGGAGGTGTTGCTTTAACTACTGCACACTCTGCCTTCAGACTCAGTTGGAGTGTAAATCTCCATGGCATCTCCTGAACCAAGGCATTTGATCAACCTGGCATTTGCATTCCTGGCCCTTGGAGACTGGGGGATGCCAGACACCTTCTGAGCTGGCAAACACAGGGATTGGCAGTGGAAAGGTGAGAAAAATGAGCTGCTGGCTTATTGTCCATCCCAGGAGGAGCTACCATTGTCCTAGTGGTGACAATCCTCCAGCCACTTGTCCCCAGGGAAACCCAAGCCCCCTGATGTGCTTGGCAGGGTGAGTGACACAGCAGGAGGGTCAGAGGATCAGAGGGGTGACAACCTCCACCTCCAAATCACACATGGAGAAACTGAGGCACAAGGTGGCTGGAATGGATCAGTGGCAAATTAAAAATGTGCCCCCCCAGGCTCTGCCATGAGGATGGAGCTGCAGAGGTGATGCCAGGAGGGTCCAGCTGTGGCAGGGACAGCCTGGAGGGAAGGCAGGGGGACATGCAGGCTGTCACCCAGTCACCCCTTAATTCTTCCTCAGGGACTGGCAGCAATGCCAGCAGCCTCCTGGCAGCCCTGAGGATGGAGTGGAGGTGCAGGGGAGGTGCCCACCCAGCAGGCACACGGAGGAGCCATCACCCAACAGCTGCAGGACGTGCCTGTGTTGGGGTCATCTCCCACCCACGGCCAGGGAGCCTTGGGCTGTGTGAAGCAGTGAGCCAGGGGTGAATGGCAGCAGGGTTTATCTCAGAAGGTTTGTTTTGACAAGGGTGTCCACCCTAAAAAGAAAATAATTGGCATCCTGTTTTAGGGCTGGGCTGTGCCACCACAGCCGAGCAGCTCCGGGTGGGAGCAGGACAGCAAAGCTCTGGGCTTGTAGAGCAGAGCTGTTCTCAACATGACCTTGAATCCATCTTCCCAAGACTCTGCATTGCCCTCAACATCTTTTTCCAGCATCTTCTCCTGCCTGCAGACTGTGGCCACTAAGGAACAGGGGGGAAGTAGAACTTGCCCCACAGAAAAGGAGGAATGGTTGATCTGGAAGCACAGGAGCTGCTCAGATCAGAGATGCCAGCTCAGGGGAAGAGCTGCAGAGATGGGAGAGGGATGTGTCCCACAGCTGCAGGCTGGAAATGTGCCTACAGGAGAGATTCATGATCCTGGACAGGGCAGAAGACCCAGAGGAACAGAGAGATTTGGAATGATAAATGAAAAGCAAGTTCTGCTTTTCACAGCAACTACAGAGCCCTTTATCAGGAGAGTGAGGAGGAGCCAATTTTAGGATGCTTCACTTTCTCTCATAGCCTGAGGGCTGTCAGCTCCTTGAGGCATCTAAAATTGCTGGAACAGAAGTTCATCCTCCACCACCAGAGCTTGGACCATGGGTGAGAAAACTCAGCCTCTGCATTTCACAGCATTGGCATCCCAGCAAACCCTGCCTGGAACAGTAGCAGCTCCTCAGGATTGCTTCTGTGCTGGCTCTGCCTGCTCTTAAGTGGGAGCAGTTTGATGATGTCAGTCCAATAATGCTGGGAATATCTTAAGAGGAGTCATAAATCACTGACAATAAGTTAATCACTTGGGCTAATAGCTAAGGCAAAGAATACATTGTTCTGAAATGGAGAAAAAAATTGCCAGATTGAAACAAAACAAAAAAATATTCCTCCTCAGTGCTTTCTGCTGTTGCTGCTGACAGGAAAGTGATCCTAACAGAGATTTCCTATGGAATTGCTGTCTCACTCCCCATGGAGCAGAGAGAAGATGAAAGCAGCTTTTAAGGTAATTCCAAATTTAAGATCTTAAGTCACGAGATCATTCAGGAGAAAAACTAAAAGAGGAAGGTAAAAAGGTTAAAAAAGAAGTAGGGTAAAAATCCTCCTCTATCACAACACAGGGCAGCCTTGTGTCAACTTTCACCTGAGGATGTGAAAATGCTGTAAATGCAGCAGGATGCTGCCCCTGTGCTCCTGGAGCAGCACAGTTACCCCTTTTCCAAAGGAACACAATAGGATGCTTCTTGTCCAAGTGCAGAGTTGGTCGAAAAAAATGTCATTGCATCAGCTGTGTCTTCCTCCTTCTTTGAAGTCTGACTGGGCTGACAAAGAGGTTGCTGCCTGGAAATGTTTATGAGGGCACTTTTGGGAAATCACCTTTTTTTGTGATGGAAAGCTGAGCCAGGGGACTCCTGTGCTATTCCACCAGCACACGGAATCCTCCCAAGCAATGCAAAATGCACAGACACAGTGCTGGTGTAGGAAGAATCCTCCCAAAACTTCAGCCAGAAATTTCTTTGAGAAATCACTCCTGGATGAACAACTTGATTCTTCCCACCCTGTGTCACACTGGATTGATGGACCTACTGTGTTTCCCCTTTTCCTGCACAGCTAAGAAGTCCTGCCAGACCTTTTCCATCTTCATGGGTATGTGAGACACCTGACTGAGCACCTACAGAGTGTCTGCCTGAGCAAGCAACCAGGTTTGAAACCAGGTGTCTTGGTTTGAAAAGACAGGTATCTGCTAAGGAAGGCAGGAGCCTCCCTTGAAGTGGAAAATGTAAAGCCCCTCCCTCTGAATTATTATAATTTTGAAATTAAGGGGCTCTCAGGCAAAGATATGGGAATAGGAATAACAGTTCTTTACTAGGGAAACTTTTAAAAAATACAAATGCAATAGTACAAAAAGAAAAACCACTGCCATAGTCAGAAGAGGCCCTGGCACGCTGTGGGTCAGGGTGGTGGCAGCAGGGCCATCCCAGGGTGGCTCAGCCCTCCTGCAGTGCCAGCTGTGGCTCTGCTGGAGCAGGGATCCTGGACAAGGGGGGAGTTTTCCTCTGAAGCTCCAGGGCTGCTGGAGATGGGCCTGGGCTCCCTCTGGGAATGCAGGGCAGAAGAAAGCTGCTCCTCTGGGAATGCAGGGGGCAAAGGCTGCTGTGGTGTTCCCAAGGTCAGATTGTATCCAGGTAGGAATGCTTGGCTCCTCCCCTGGGCAGGGCATCTCCCAGTGGGATGATGGAATTTTATCAGCCCTGCAGGGACACTCACTGGCCATGGACAGCAGAGATCTCCTGGAGGGAGGATTGTGGAAGAGATAAAGAAAAAACTACCCCACCTGGTTTTAACTGGTGGCCCAATTAACAGAAGATAATTGCCCCACCTCTGACAGATGGCAATAGAACACACAGCCCCAGCTACACCTTTCAACCTGAGACACAGGGAACAGCCAGAACGTGCCAGGTCACATCAAACAGCCCTTGGCACTCACCCTTCAGCAGCTGGAATGAGCTGGGTGGGATGGGGATCATCAAGAGAAGCCAGAGGGGTGGTGGAGGCATTGGTGAGGACCTGTTGTCCTGTAGATGTTGTCCTGTGATTTTCCTCCATTGGAGCAAGAGGATTATTTCCTGATGGATTTGTTCCAAAATCTAAATTCCTGACCATAGTTCTCACCCTCTCCTCCAAATAATTGTTGTTTAATGGGAAAAAAAAACCCAAACAAATCAAGGACCAACTGCCTTGGCATGTCAGGACAGCTCCACCCCTCTTCAATCAGCAAGCTTGGACAGAGGACACCAGAAGGGAAATAGGCTGAGGGGACCTGAGTTCCCACCCACCTCCAAATTTTTGGGCAACGACCAAACACCAGGCTCCATAAACCCAAAGAAACTCCATCAGTGATGGGGGTGGGAGGATGTTTCTCCTCACCCTGACCTGGGAGGTTTTCCCATATTTTTTCACTGGAGAGCCCTAATGGTAGGACCTCCCAGGCTTAGTCAGCACAGGAGAGGGACCAGCCCTCCCTGTTCCCAGCTCTCTGGCAGGGCCATGGTCAAGGGGGCCAGTCTAAAATAAAAGATTTCATGATGCAAACTTTCCTGAGGAAGCAAGTTTTCTCCTGGAAAGAACAGAGTGTGTGTGGCAGGAGCAAACAGCTCCTTGGGAGCTGCCTGAGAAGGAAGGAAGATATTTTGATTTATTCTAGGTGTGAAACTTGGCCAGGGAAGCTTGCCAGGTGTTTGTGTTGGCTGCCCTTGGTCACCAGGCTGTGCTTCCAGCAGGAAGCTTTGCTTTTCAAAGCTGGGCTCTTAATATCCATAATCAGGAGAAGAGTGGACAGTCAGCAACAAGGTCTGGCTTACACAGGGACAGGGGTGGTGGAAAAGCTCAGATAAGAATCATAGAATCAGAATGGTTTGGGTTGGAAGGGACCTTAAAACTTATCCCATTCCCCCCCCCCATGCCAGGGACACCTTCCACTGTCCCAGGTGGCTCCAAGCCCTGTCCAACCCAGCCTTGGACACTTCCAGGGATCCAGGGGCAGCCACAGCTTCTCTGGGCACCCTGTGCCAGGGCCTCTGCACCCTCACAGGGTAAGACTCCTTCACAAGAGATGACTCAGAGAGAACAGGTCGTGATTCTGCTCCAGGCCTCTCACAGCCCTTTCCTTTGGGTGAAACCGAGTGTGCCAAGCTTACACAAAACATCCTGTACTTCCCTGACACCTGCAGCCAGAGAGGTCCTTGAGAGGCAACTTAAGGACAGTCTTCAGCTACAAATATTCTCAGTTTCATTGCTCAAAGTCAGACCTCTACTGTCATGAAAAGGGTGTTGTGGTGAGCACTATCACTTCCAGTCACTGTCGAGAAGTGATCCTTGCCTCCAACCAGCTCTCACATTCCCTGGAGCATTAACCCACATTTGCTTTCAGGACATTTATGAGCATCCCTGTCCCTAAATCACTACCTAATGGAGTAAGAGCAACCTGCTCTAACAGAGACCTGGCCACCAAACCCTCCTGCTCAGGCCCTGCTGCCTCTTCCCAAGGCATACACAAAAATTGCTGGAGCAAAATAAACTCCATGGCCAAGATGCACCTGCAGATGGTGGATCCACTCTGCACCTGAGCCAGCAGAGCTGCAGAGGGAAGAACCTCAGCTGTTCATCCCTACCTCCTGTTTTTCTAGGGGAAAAAATATTTCTAATTTCTAACCCAATTTGTGGACCCTCCTGACTCTGTGGTGGCTTCACCATGCTTAAATGGGACCTACAGGCTGGGTCAGGGTGAACCCAGCAGTGCAGGGTGAACCACAGGGGAAAAGAGCTGTGAAGAACCACCCTGAAGGACTCAGCCTTGGGACAGGCAGCAACAAAGCCCCAGCTCCACAGGAAAGCACCTGGCAGCCCTTCCCTGGAGGGCAGGAGATCAAACACCCAGGTGCAAGGGCCCCAGAGCCCATCCTCACAGCATGCCATGTTCCCAGAGTGGGATCAGGGAGGTGTGAGCCACTCTGGGAACAGCCAGGTTTGGATCACCAGCTGGATCATCTCCTGTGAATCCTCACCACTCAGACCTGTGGAGGTATCTACACCAAGAATGGGAGAGAGGCAGGAGGAGCTGGCTTTGGAAAGCCCCCAGGTGGCCAACATCCCATGTTCAAATGGAGATTTCAGACTGCTTGGGGTAGGAATGAACCCCCAGTGCAGGACAGATCTCAGATGCCATAGGAAGTATCAGTTTCTCGAGGTCAGGACTGAAGGCACTGCAGGCAGTAGTTCATGTTGGGACTCGGGTGTTTATTATTTCTTACCAGTGAAACAGCCCCACAACCATCAGTTCTGCAGCCTTTCATTAGCAAGGCACAAAATGGCTAACTACCTCTTGTTGCAAGGTCTTTTAAGATTAAACTGTCCAATTAAGGAATGACACCTAGATTATTTTCCCTTTTAACCCAATAACTGATCCCTCCAAGCCTGCACTGCAAATTTTCTGTCCAATTACAAAATATCACCCAAACCCATGGAGAAGAAGGAAGAAGAAGGTGAAGAACAACCTGTCTCAGCCCTAAAACCTCCATCTTGCTGCATATTTATTTCTATATTCTAAAACCCCAAACTCTAAGTTTTCCACCCTGTGATATTACACACTTCTAACCAACTCCACACCCACAATCCCAGTGCTATCAATTAATTTTAGAAGCCTGTTCCACGACCTCAGCTCAAACACAGTGTTCTCTTGTGGGTCTATGCCTTTCAGCACAGAAAGTTTAAAATTCTCAGCATCCAGGGTTCCAACAATGAAGATCTCTTGAATCATGCCAGAGCTCAAACAGTTGGAGAGAGCTTGATATGGAAACCATTTCCATCCATGCTCCCTTTAGACTTTGCTATGGCATGATCCAGATTTCCTCTGCAAAGAGCAGCTCCCCTCCCAAACAAGCCTGTGGAGGCAGATAGGGACTGTTTATCCCACAGGGTGGTTTTTGTTGAACTGGTTTGTGCTACTTGAAACAAACAGCCCAGTTCAGTCCCCTGCTACCACAGGTGCCTGAGAAAACAGCCACATCCTTTGGAAAAGGGAACAAAACACTGAAATAGCAAAAGCAGAGATGGAACAGGCACAGATTGAGGGCACTGAGATTTTCTTCCTGGGATCCCTTCCTCAGGACACAAAGGGACAGATCAAGACCCAAAATCTGCTATGGCCTGTAATCATTTTAGAGTCCCTCTCCATCATGGCTAAGAAGAATTCCCCAGACAGGAAAAATATCCCCTAAAACTGACAAAGGCCTCAACTTACCTCTAAGAGGAAAGAAAATACACTGATTTAGTATTCCCTGTCTTTCTACCCTCTTCCAGTCCAGGAAAGGTGCCCAACCAGGAGGGCAGAAATTAAATCCCAATCTGAATCCCAGAGAAAAGTGATTTTAGCAGTGTCTGCTCAGGGCAGAAGGATATTGTGGAATTAAAGCCCCACATGCAGCTGTGGGCACTCTTGGGGACAGTCTTGCTCCACACCCACTACAAAACACGTGTAAAAGTGCTGCCAGCACCCCTCATCCAGAGGAAATCATGTGGAGATGAAACAGGCACGTGTGAAGCAGTAGGATGTGATTGATCAAGTGTGGGATAAGACCCTGCCAGCACGGAGGGCCCTGTGCCTCCTGCAGCCTGGCAAGGAAATACAAAGTTCACACAAAGGGAATCAATAAGGAAAAAAAAATCAGTGGTATTTTATGATTCCTAAAGTAAAAACCCCAGAAAGCACACTCCAAACCCCAGTGTTTTTTCCTGGCCTGCAGGAGCAGTGAGCCCATTTCTCTCCCAAGGGAAGGGAGCAGATCTGCCATCAGCAATTCAATAGCCCCTGGCTTCCACCTGGTGACGTTTTACAGCACAGGGAATTTCCAGAGATTAGATCATCTCTATGCTTTGTTTGCTAATTATCCTCTGCAAGCCGCTTCCCTTCATCTCTGGTTTTGTTTTGACACATTTATTGTGTTCCTTTGATCTCCACCTTCACAATGGCACCACAGATGATCATTTCCAACAAAGGATTAAATATTTTGATGTCTCCACAAGCAGCATCTGCTGTCACTCCAGCTCTGAGGCAGCTGCAGCATCTCACAGCCCTCATGCTCCAGGGCACAGAAAGATGATCACCAGCTGAGAACATGAAAATCACATTGAGGGGCTGGAGAGTGTCCAGGAAAGGGAATGGAGCTGGGGATGGGGCTGAGGGAGCTGGAAAGGGGCTCAGCCTGGAGAAAAGGGGGATCAGGGGGGATCTTGTGGCTCTGCACAGCTCCTGCCAAGAGGGGACAGCCGGGGGGGTCGGGCTCTGCTCCCAGGGAACAGGGACAGGAGGAGAGGGAACGGCCTCAGGCTGGGCCAGGGGAGGGGCAGGTGGATATTTGGGAAAATTGGCTCCCAGCAAACCAAGAGGTTCCAAAACATGGTTTCACACACAGAATGACCAGGTTGGAATAGACCTTCAAGACCATCGAGTCCAGCCCAGCCCCAACACCTCAGCTGAACCCTGGCCCCCAGTGCCACATCCAGGCTGTGTTAAACACACCCAGGGATGGTGACTCCACCACCTCCCTGGGCAGAACATTCCAGAACTTTATCACTCTTTCTGTGAAAAACTTTTTCCTGCTATCCAACCTGTATTTCCCTTGGCACAGCTTGAGACTGTGTCCTCTGGTTCTGTCAGTGCTGCCTGGAGAAAGAGCCCAACCCCAGGTGAGCACAGCCACCCTTCAGGGAGTTGTAGAGAGTGATGAGGTCACCCCTGAGTCTCCTTTTCTCCAGGCTGAGCACCCCCAGCTCCCTCAGCCCCATCCCCAGCTCCATTCCCTTCCCTGGACACACTCCAGGATCTCCACATCCTTCCCAAATTGAGGTCCCAGAACAGGACTCAGCACTTGAGGTGTGGTCTCACCAGTCTGAGTACAGGGGAGGAATGACCTCCCTGCTCCTGCTGGCCAGGGAGCAGCCAGATTCTCCAGACCAGTAAGAAGAGGAGGACAGACACATCAGGCGTGCCTCCAAATTTGTCCTGGTAGGTAACTGGGAAAATAACTTCAGTTTAGAAGAAAAGGTTTTACTTACAAGCTATTGTTAATATGTGGAACTCCCTGCTGAAGGTATTTCTGAAGATTTTGAGGTATTAAATTTCATTATTTGTAGTTGAGATCCAAAATCAATCAAGGCCAGGTCGGACAGGGCTTGGAGCAGCCTGGTTTAGTGGAATGTGTCCCTGCCATGGCAGAGGGGTGGAACAAAATGGTCTTTAAGGATCCTTACAACCAAAACCATTCTGGGATTCTATGAAGTACATTCCCTCCTTCAGGTTTGTTTCAGCTTTGTCAGAGTACTCACACAGAGGAAAACAAAAAATCTACATTGAGGTAAAACAAAGATGCTGGCTTTAAAATGGTGGGAGATGCCTTGATTTGGTGAAATTCCCCTCCTCACCCTGGGTGCTCAGGCTCCCAAGCTCACACACTTGTCACTGCATGACCTTGCTGGGACAAATCAGCTCAAGGACTAAATCTGAACTATGCCACAGGAAATCAGGCTCTGTAGGTTTCCAAGGGGTTTGAAGGACAGTGTCACATGTGAGGGATGGGACATTAATGATAAGGACAGCTGCTTTCCTCTTTAGGCCACTACATGTTGGATGCAAGTTCTGCAGCCACCTCTCCAACTGTGACACTGAGTCACCTGAAATAGGAGGGGAGGTGTGTGTGAAGGACAGCACCCTCAGCAGTGACAGAAGGGAGAGAGGGAGGGTCTGGAAAGGCCTACACAGGCTTGAAAGACAGGACATGAACACAGAAATACATAAAGTTATCCAGGTATTAGAGAGCATCCAAAGGAGAGCCACAAAGACCCTGAAGGGTCAGGAAGGGCCATAAGAGGAGTGGCTGAGGGCACTTGGCTTATCCAGCCTGTTGAAAAGGAGATTGAGGTGAGATCACATTGTGGCTTTCAGCTTCCTCACAAGGAGGAGTCTCTGCTCTCTGTGACCAGGGGCAGGACCTGAGGGAATGGTGTGAAGCTGTGTCAGGGAAATTCAGTTGGATACCAGGAAAAGGTTCTTCACCCAGAGGGTGTTCACTGGAACAGGCTTCACAGGGAAGTGGCCACAGCCCCAAGCCTGACAAAGCCCAAGGAGCATTTGGACAAGGCTGTCAGACATCCTAAGAGACACCAACCCCTGGGATTTTCTGACTGCCCCACTGCAAAGCTCTGACTCCTCAGTGCTCACACCCAGGCTGAGCTACATGTTCCTCTCAGGAACTCGACCCCAGAGCAGGCAAAATTTAGCTGTGCTGGCTCACATTACAGACCCTGAACCAAAACCACCACCCTGGGAAAGCCCAGGAGCTCCTGCCAGCTGTGCCAGGGCCAGCTGGTGACAGGAGCATGGCCCTGGTTCAGCTCTGGGTGGCACTCTGCCAAGTTACAGTGCTGTGATCCCACCCTGCAGAGCACAGGGACAGCTTTTTGGCCAGCCTCCCTTGGCTCCTCACTCATTTTGGGACATGGGCCCACACAGCTGTCACTCACAGAGCAGAGCTGGATGTTACAACACTTGGGATGCTGGAGAAGAAAACACCTCATCAGGATCGTGGTGCAAGATTTTGGCACAACCAGGGCACAGGAGTTGGGAGCCTGAGGCTCAGCCCCAGGAACAACACAGAACCATAGAATGGGTTGGCTTGGAAGGGACCTTAAAGGTCATCTAGTTCCAAACCCTGAAGGCAAGGCATCCATCTCCCACTGTATCCTCACCTACCTCAGATTTTACCTGAAGCAGGTCAGGAAGTGCTTCTAGCTGGTGCTTCCCCAGGAGATTTTCACCTCTAGGAAAGATGGAAGACCCATCAGGTCCCAAAGCCAGTGTGCTGGTACCCTTGTCCACAGGCACCTGAGCCCACAGGCCAAACCCCACACCTGGTTCCTGCACACAGATGCTTGGAGATGCTGGCACAGAGCTGGTTGTGGCCAGCAAACGAAAACCAGGGGGTTGTACAGGCTCTTGTACTTCAGTCAAGGCTGGAAGACATCTAAGAGAGCTGCAAATAAAGTTTCAAGATGGAGGAGAGAGAAAGGAAAAAACAACAAGAAGGGAAAAACAACAACAAAATTAAAAAAAAAAATACACCCCAGCTCATGGACAAGCCCAAGACACATACTCTTCATGAGTAACTCTAACTTCTGACTGCCCAAAACTGAGCTTAAATAGAGCTCCAGGGCCCATGGGTGGTGTGGGGGCTGCAGGTGAAGCTGGTCCTGGCCATTAAGGCTCATTCATGCCCTCAGAGCCCTGACACTGAGGGTGTCTCTGAAGGAGAAACACCCTAGGTGGGCATGTTGTGGAGCTCTTTCCTGGTGGATTACAGCTGGGATTACATCTTTCCATCCAGCCACATGAGCAGAACACCTCAGCAAAGGTGACTGGGCCATAAATGTGACACAAGCTCCAAAAGCCCATCAGGAGCCCTCAGAAATGCTCAAATACCTTGTTTTCACATATTACAAGCACTCCTTCACCTCTCCTGCTGATCTCAGATATTTTAGGGCTGGCTCC
Organism: Urocynchramus pylzowi; assembly: GCA_013397555.1. Taxonomy (NCBI): domain Eukaryota; kingdom Metazoa; phylum Chordata; class Aves; order Passeriformes; family Fringillidae; genus Urocynchramus; species Urocynchramus pylzowi. The sequence goes on along the minus strand of VZRH01004707.1, from coordinate 23,827 downwards.
CTTCTGCATCACCCCCTTCCAGCTCTGGGGCTTGCACAGTGCTCAGTGATGGGCTCAGGACCCTCGAGCAAGTGGTGCCACCTCAGCCCAGAGGAGCAGCCCACACGCTGTGTCATGTCCCTGGAAATCGTCTCATCAGTGGGGAATGTGAGTGGAAGTTAAGGAACTTGGAAATCCTGGCATTTTACCTCCCAAAGTGCCTGTTTTTACTGCAGGCCAGCAGGGAAATCATGCAGCTCTGACGCCAGCCGATGGCTTTGGGGATATTATCTCTTGTGGACATTAACACCCATAGACACACAAAGGCATGTGGCTGGAAGGGAAAGAGACCCACCCAAGGAAGGAAGGCTGCCTTCTTTTTATGCATTTACACTAAAAAGGGATTCTAAATTCAGCTTTAGGAAAGGTCAGTTCCCATGCAAGCATCCATGTGAAGCATCCGTGTCCGCAGGAAGGATCGTGGGCTGTGACGTTGCTGCCAAGGGCTGCTCAGTCCTTCAGAACATCTTGGGTTGTGTGAGAGCAATGGAGACTTTACAGTGAGCAAAACCCTCTTGCTGGTTCACAAAGCCAATGTTGTGACAGTGTGAGCTGTCCCAGGAGTGCTCATGGCATTGAAATGAGTTGTGACTTCACATTCCAGGGACATCAGCATTGGGAAGGGGCAGAGCCAAGTCCCAGCTCCCAATCTGTCTTAGGCTGGGGGTGTGTATTCTATTGCCATCTGTGAGAGGTGGGGCAGTTCTCTTCTGTTCATTGGGCAGCTTTTTCTTTATGTCTCCCACAACCAATCCTCCCTCCAGGAGATCTCTGCTGTTCATGGGCCATTAATTATTAATTATCTTCTGTTCATGGCCAGTGAGTGTCCCTGCAGGGCTGATAAAATTCCATCATCCCACTGGGAGATGCCCCGCCCAGGGGAAGAGCCAAGCATTCCTACCTGGATACAATCTGACCTTGGGAACACCACAGCAGCCTTTGCCCCCTGCATTCCCAGAGGAGCAGCTTTCTTCTGCCCTGCATTCCCAGAGGGAGCCCAGGCCCATCTCCAGCAGCCCTGGAGCTTCAGAGGAAAACTCCCCCCTTGTCCAGGATCCCTGCTCCAGCAGAGCCACAGCTGGCACTGCAGGAGGGCTGAGCCACCCTGGGATGGCACTGCTGCCACCACCCTGACCCACAGGGTGTCAGGGCCTGTTCTGACTCTGGCAGTGGTTTTTCTTTTTGTACTATTGCATTTGTATTTTTTTAAATTTTCCTATTAAAGAACTGTTATTCCTATTCCCATATCTTTGCCTGAGAGCCCCTTAATTTCAAAATTATAATAATTCAGAGGGAGGGGCTTTACATTTTCCACTTCAAGGGAGGCTCCTGCCTTCCTTAGCAAACACCTGTCTTTTCAAACCAAGACACCATCCCCTAACCCAAGCCCTCTTTTGAGCTGTAAGGTGGACTCCCCATCCCTGGAGGTGTCCAAGGCCATGTTGGGTGGAGTTTGGAGCACTCTGGTCTTGTGGAAAGTGTCCCTACCCATGGCAGGGGGTTGGAATTGGGTGGTCTTTTAATTCCCTTCCAACCCAAACCATTCTGGGATTGTATGAAACAATTATCTCAGGGACCTTGTGTGGCTTTAAAAACCCTAAAGTGAAGACCTGGTAAGGAAAAAAGCAGTGTGTGAGCTCAGGGCCCAGGTGACCCCTGGCCAGGATAACTCCTGCCCTTCTCTGATCAGAGAAGGTAGTTCAAGACCCAGCATGGCACCAGCAACAGGCTGCTCCCCTTGTGTGGATCCACACTTTATCTCTTCACCCTTCTCCATGTGGAGTCATCCCCAGATGTGCTTCAGACCTGGCCTGAATCCCAGGAGCACATGGGGCCTCTGGTTTCCATAACCAATGGATGTGATGCAGGGGGAAGGAGGAACACAGTTCCTGTTGAGGAAATGTGAGTTTTCTTCAATGGCCCTGGCACCCCATGGAATTAATCTCTGGATCAGCTTGTTCTGGAGATGATGCACTCAGAGCTCTTCAAGGCAACTCCTGGTGGGATGGGGGGAAATGTCTTCCAGACCAGCACATCACCACTTTATTTGGAGGAAAAACAAATTAAATGAGGTAATAATGAATGTTTTGTTGAGTGAACTGCTGCAGGTCCTGCTGACAACTGCAGCTTGTCCAGCAGCAATGTCCTGACTTTTCAGCAGGGCCTCCACAGCAGACAGGCTCTGGATTTGACCTCCTGCTTGTCTGGCTTGAGTTGCAAACCCAGGGTGAAAGCCAGATTAGGGTCACCACCCCGCTGAGAGCTGCTGAACTGGCCCAGACTTTGCACTTTGTTACAGTCACAAGATTCCTTCCACCTGCCTCTCCTTTTTCACAGGTATCATTTTGAGCCAGGATGGTTCTCCCTCCTCCCTGGTTGCAGCCAGTGGTGGTGTGGGCTTTAGCAAAGCTTTCCTTCCTTAGAGAACTCTGCAAGATACTTGGCCAGCAGATGGATAAGGAATTTGGCCCTCAGGAGATAGCTCCTGTGCCCAGGAGCTCCTCTCCTGTTTTCAGAAGGACACATTGATGATGGTGAGGTCAGACTTTACCTGAAGCAGCTCAGCAAGTGCTTCTAGCTGGTGTTTCCCCAGGAGATTTTCACCTCTAGGAAGGATGGAAGACCCACCAGGACACAAACTTCTGCTGGCAGCATAGGAGTGGGGTGATGAGGTTTGCCCTCAGCTGTGTTTGCACTCACTGCTGTGCTTCAAAGCCTCTGCAGGACACCCTGGTCACTCCAGAGACCTCCTGCTCACCCAGCCTGAACCTCCAAAAATTTGGCTGCTGCTTCTGCCCTGCAGCTCAAGTGTCTTGTCTGGCTGGGAGCCCATGGGTGGCTGCTGGGTCCTGGAGGGTTTTTTAGTGCCAGTGGCTCCAGCTGGTCTGACAGTGCTGGGGGGAGTTGGTAGGGCAGGGAGTAGGAAAATAGCACAGGGAGAAGATGTGGCTGTGGCACCATGTTGTAATCAAGGGCTCTCTGGTTTTATTCTGGCTTGGGAAAACCCTGAGGGATGTCTCTGTGAGGAAAATAAAGAAGCAGAGCCCTGAGCTGTCAGGGTCAGCCGGCTCCTCATGTTTCCAGAGCAGGCAGGGCTGAGCCCTGGGCAGGATCCTGCAGAGCAGCAGCACAACCCACGCTGTTTCCATCGTGCTGGGGTGAAGTGAAGCCAGGACAGCCCCTGCAGCCCCTCAGCCTCTGCCCCACAGCAGGGATGAGCCAGACCTTTCAAGCAAACATATGAAAGTTTTGGAATTGGCCTTTTCAGCGTGACTGGCCTAATGGTGTCTAACTTTTTCCAACTGGCTTTTCAGACCACCACAGCCCCCAGTTATAGGCTGAGGAGCAGACTTCTGCTCCCCCTGTCAGGGACAGGGAATCACCTGGAGCCCCCCAAACAGGCAGGTTTGGGGCCTCAGATTCCCACCCATGGATCTGAGCTCTACCGCTGCTTTCACCTTCCAACCGGTTCAACACAGAACACCCCTGGTTTTAGGTCATTAAAACAAAAACAAAAAGAAAAAAAAGAAATTTGGCTTCAGCTACTACCTAAACTCAGGGAGCATTCACCACAAAAACCGTNGAGGGAAAGGAGGGGAAGGGGGAGGGAGGGGGAGAGAGGGAGAGCCTAGGGAGAAAAAGGGCCAAAAAGCATGTGTGGACTCCTCACACAGCTTAACAGAGAGATTCGAAGTGGGTGCAGAATAAGACCAGGCCAGTGGGGTTACAGATCCATGATACTGCAGGGGAGGGTCAGAGGCTTGGGATATACTGTACATTTTTGAGGGGTGAGACAGAGCATACCATTTAAATAAAATGTAACACCACAGACCTTGGGTACTGGGAGTGCCCCACTGCAGGGCACGGAGCTCCACTCCACAGCACTTCCCATCAGCAATGGGGAAGGTGGCACAGCAGGGGCTGGAGCAAAACCCTCAGCACAGGTAGGCTGGGAATTGCTCCAGTTTAGCCCCACGGTTCCCCTTGGGAAGCTGTTGCTGCCCAGGAAGGAACACATTAATCCCAGTGCCAAACATCCCCACCCAGGCAAGATGCCATCCTGCTTGTCCCAACAGGGTGAGGCCTGGAGCAGCTCTGGGGGCAGTGAATCCTCTGAAACCCAATGTCTGCACAGAAGCTGAGGGACCCCAGAGCCCACCCAAGGTCCCCTCTCCTCACACCCCATCCAGGTGAGATCCTGGCTCCCATTAACTCCTTCCCCACTGTGCCACAATTGCCATGAACATAAAACCCTACAGGGCTCAAACCCAACCAGCCTCCACTCAGTCTCATGTCAAGGGCTGGGATGCTTCTTCCTGGCCCAAAGGGAGTTTCAGGGCCACCCAGGAGCTTTAATTCCACTTGGTTTTGTCCCTTTTCTGCCCAAGTGTAGCTACAGGCCAAGGACATAATTTGGAAGATGTGGGCACATACCCACTCCTCTGTAAACCTTACAGGGCTCTGCCCACATACCATTTAATTCAGGCAGTCAGGAATATTTGGATAGACTTTCCCCCCAAAACCACACAATTTATAGATATATCTCTCAGGAGGGTTCATTGCTTTTTCCAGCTCAGGGAGCTGAAGGGCTGCACACACCCCATTTTGCATCCTCCTGAAATGCAACATTTTAGGTGGGAGGAGGTTTTTTGGTTTGTTTTTTGCTGGTTCATTTCATATTTCAATGATTATTGTTGCATTTGCAGTTGTCATCACACCAAAAGTTTGGGGTGGTTTACATCCCATCTGCCTGGGGGAAATATTCAAAGCTCAGCCTTTCCTTTAGAACTGTTTCTTTTCCAGATCAGGGGTATTTGCAGGGCCCTTTGCTCCCACCATCCCCATATAAATCCATGGCAATGGGAATGCAGGTTTGCCCTGACCCACAAGCACCCACCTTGTCTCCAGCATCAGCAGAGGCTGGAGCAGCTCCTCCCATGGCAGAGCTGCTCTCCATACACAGCCCAAACCCACCCTCTCAGAAATCATCTTGCAATCCAACTTTTTTCCCATGTGCCAAGCTCCAAGTGTGTTTTCTCCCACCTCTCAGGCTCAAACAGGGATGGGGAGGAAGGCAAAGTGTTAAGGAGATGAAGCAGGAGACCTCTGGGATGTCCCACCTGCAGCTTGGAAGGAGAAGGAAGGAGGGAGCTGAAATCAGACACTGGATCTTTCCATAGCAAAATGGCCCAACACTGCCAGGAGGGTTTTTTCCACTGTACAGCTACTATAGGCTTGATGACAGGAAAGCTAATTATATCAACATCCTGTTTACCCAGAAACGAGGAACAGGAGCCCAGAAACACTTGGGCTGTGAGGGCACACTCTGATCTGGTTTCATGACAGAAAACTCTCATCCATACATCTGGCTCATTTTTTTTCTGCTACCTGCTCCCACTGCCCCAAAATTTGTTGGTTTTCCCAGAAAAAAAAAGAGCCTGGAAAGCAAATCATGTCATGTCTCCCTCGTGCAGTTCCTCCCTGAGCTGGGAAACTGCTCACCTCATCCTTGCTGGAGCACGTGGGGTTTGTTGGAATCCCTGGAGGCTCCTGCCAACCCTGCAGAAAGCCCCAGCCCTCCCTGGAAAGGAGCTTCCCTGACCAAGCAAGACTTGCAACACCCAGCAAAAGCCACCCAGGGCAAGCCAGGGCACCCTGCCTCAGTTTCTTTCTCTGTCAGTGTTTTATTTTAAAAAATCCTGGTGCCTTCTTCCCACCCCCTCCTTGCCCCACACTTCACATTCCTGGCCATGAGGCAGCTGGGTGTGCTGCAGGGTCTTCTCCAGATGTGGTTTCATTCTGGTTTCTGCTTTTTCACCAAATTGCCTCACATCAGCCACAGCCCCAGTGCTCATCTGTGCTGTCCTACTCCAGGGCTGGAGAAAGGACAGCTCCAGGGAGATCTTCTAGCACCTTCTACTACCTAAAGAGGGCTTATGAAAAAGGGGGAGAGTGACTTTTTACACGGACAGATAAGGATGGGACAAGGGGAAGAGTTTTAAATTACAAAAAAAGAAATTTTAATTGGATATTAGGATGAAGATATTCCCTGTGAGGTGGTGAGGCCCTGGCACAGGGTGCCCAGAGAAGCTGTGGCTGCCCCTGGATCCCTGGAAGTGTCCAAGGCCAGGCTGGACAGGGCTGGGAGCAACCTGGGCTAGTGGAAGGTGTCCCTGCCCATGGCAGAGGGGAGGAACAAGAGATCTTTGAGGTCTCTTCCAACCCAAACCATTCTGTGATTCTCTGATTCTCTGATTTTATGATTTTATGATTTTACTCTTTTCCAAATTTCCCATCATTTCACTTCTCTTCCTGAGTCTGAAGCACCATGGGACAGCCCAGGGAGAGCAGAGCTGGAGGAAGGAGGATGATTTGTTCTTTTTGCCAAAGGAAGACCCAGTCCTAATTAATGTCAGGCCAAATGCCATGGCCAAGGCTTCAGGACCTCACTCTTGTTGCCAAATCCTCTTCCTTCCTTCCTTCAGGTCAGCTGCAAAACTGAAATGACCGTGGTTTGTCCCAGACTTTATCATGCATTAGCAAGGCCCAGCTGTATTTATTATTAAATTATATATTATTACGTATTAAATAAATTAAATTAAAATATTGTAAATTAAATACTTATATATTAAATATTTTAAATTATATATAAATAATATATAATATATTATTCTATATT
>VZRH01004707.1:0-17028 GCA_013397555.1 Urocynchramus pylzowi | reverse complement strand
TATTATATTATATTATATTATATTATATATTTTATATAATATATATTGTCTATAATATATCATATATATTATATATTTTATATTATCTATAATATTATATAATATATATATTATATATAATACATATGATATATCATATATATTATCTTGCACCACAGAAATTAGTCTGAAAAACACCCTGACCCAGCCTTTCCCCCTTCTCTTGAGTCCCCTTTCATCGAGACCATCTACAGAGGAGGGGGAGGTCACACCTCAGCCCACGTGTCCTATGCCACCTCATGGAGCACCAAAATGGGCTGTGATGCCTTGTGAAGGCTGACCTAGAACTGAGGCTGGACAGAGTTAAAAGATGAAGTTGGGATTTATTAAAAGGCCTCAATGGATGCACCTTGGGCAGCACAAGAGCCCAGCCAGGGCTGCACCCAAGATGAGCCAAAATGGTCACAAAATAGACAATCAGTCATGGGATCTCTCACTTTTGTAAGTTCTGGTCCATTTGCATATTGGAGTTAATTGTGCAATTACAGCCTCAGGTTATGCAGTCCCATCCTGCTTGTTTTTCTCTCTTCATGCCAACGTTGTTGATGCTCTTGGGCCTGAGATTTGGATCCTTTGTCCTTGGTGCCCAGCTAGAGAAGGAATTGTTTTGTCTCCCTGCTCTGTGCAGAGAGCTCACCATCCCCTCATATGAAGCCCAGACCCACAGACTGAAGCAGCACAGAATCTGAAAAATAGAAAAGCCAAAGCCTGAGGCATCAGCTGAATCCAGAACAGGAATGGCAAAGCCTGGCAGTGCCAGCAGGATCTGGGGTGGGATGACCCAGCAGGGATCTCTGCTGGGATTCATGGAGAATCTCAGGTCACATCTGCAAGGGGCTGGCTGATGGGACAGAGAGGGACAAAGGGATGTGCACACCCTCCCAGAGCAGCACCTGGAGGCCAAAGCTGAGGCAGGAGTACAGTCTGTGCCTGCACCAGGGTCCTATGTGAGCCACTGCACCTTCTTCTAACAGGGTCTGGCTCTTTCTGCCTTTTCCACTGAAAAAAAAGTGGATTTAAGTGGCCAGAAGAACTCATGAATTTGGCAAATCTCTCTAGACAGATGAAAATAAAACAAGAAAAAATACACAACAGATGAAAAAAAGACAACATCTGCCACAGCTTATTCACACCAGCAGTACTAAATCAAAACAGGGTTAGGGCTAGAAACAAAAGCAAAATAACTCTTTTGGTTTGGGTCAGATTTCCTTTTTTTTTTCCAGTCTGTGTTTTCAGTGGAGGGGGGGTTCTTCTGTTTATTTACTTTGTTTGACTCAGCCTCAAAACTCCCTTTGATTTTTCAGTGTGAGCTGAGGCCAGATGGGGTTGTTTGCACAGCTGCCTGCACGCCCTGCAGAGCACGAGCCCCTCATGATGGAGGGTGTAGGGACAGACACTTGGGGACAACCCAGAAATGCCACATGAGATGTCCCAGGACAGGAGGGGTGGACACAGTGTGTCCCAGCCTTTCCCTTGTCCTCCAGAGCCCCCATGTAGCCCACAGCACCCTGCAAGGACAGGAGTGTGGTGGAGTCAGACAGTCATGGAATGGTTTGGGTTGGGAGGACCTTTAAAGTCCATCTTGTTCCAAGCCCCTGCCATGAGCAGGGACACCTTCCACCATCCCAGGTGGCTCCAAGCCCTGTCCAACCTGGCCTTGGACACTTTCAGGGATGGGGCAGCCACAGCTCCTCTGGGAAATCTGTGCCAGGACCTCACCACACACACAGGGAAGAATTTCTTCTTAATATCCCACCTAACCCTGCTCTCTGGCAGTGGGAAGCCATTCCTCTGTGTCCTGTCCCTCCATTCCTTGTCCTCAGTCCTTCTCCAGCTCTCCTGGAGCCCCTTCAGGCCCTGGAAGAGGCTCTGAGCTCTCCCTGGAGTCTTCTCTTCTCCAGGTGAGCACCCCCAGCTCTCCCAGCCTGGCTCCAGCCCTGGAGCATCTCCATGGCCTCCTCTGGGCTCTCTCCAGCAGCTCCAGGTCCTCCTGCTGTTGGCCCCAGGGCTGGGGGAGCTCTGCAGGTGGGGTCTCACCTGCAGAATCCCCTGCCCTGCTGCCCACCCTGGGGGACGAGCCCAGGGCACGGGGGGCTCTGGGCTATGAGTGCACCTGGCTGGGGCATGCCAAGCTTCCCATCCATCAACATCCCCTCTGCAGAAGGAACAAGATGTAAAAAAAGGAGATAAAATGAAGACCCCGAGGCTGCAGTGAGGGTCACAGACTCTGCTCTGATCCTGGCACAGCGTTGCAGTCCCATCCTACCACTACAGGACACGGAGCAGGACACCAGGGCTTGGCTGAATTGTGTAGTGGGGCAGAGGTGTTGGACTGGGATATCCCACCTGCTGTTCCACAGGAGCTTCAGCACCTTGAAGGTCCTCTGCTAAATCTGCCAGCTCCACAAAGTGCCCCGTGGCACCTCCCCAGGGCAATTCTGCCTCAGCTGAATTCATCTTTAGGGAAGGAGGAAGTGCTGGGTCCACGAAATGCACGTAATACAAACTTCTCTGGGACTGAGAAGGGATTTCAGGAGGATGTAAAGAGCTCCAGGGCAGTCTCCAACAGCCCTTTCTCCCTTTTCCCTGATGGAGCAGTGCAGGAAGGAGCAGCCTTGCTCCACCAGGAGCAGTCACAGCAGGCTCATGGCCAGCAGAGGCGAGAGGCTGCCAGACAAGGACAGGATCTGCTCAAGGACAGTCCCATCCCTGGCAGGCTCAGCTGGGTCAGTGAATTCAAGGATCTTCCCTGCCCCTGGCTTTCAGGGCCCCCTTGGATGCACACCAGGGATGAAGTGGCTGCACAAAACAGCTGGAAGCTTCCCACACAACTGGAGCAAAACAGTTGGGTTTTGGGTTTTTTTTTTTTTCCTCCTAATCTAATTCTTGCAAAATGCTGAATTATTTTAGCTGAAATTTTCCAAAAACACTTCAGCCTGGAGGCAGCCAGCCAGCCTGGGGGGAAAAGAGTGGAGTCTGGCAGAATTATCAGTAATTAAAGGCAAAGTCTGAGAAAAACAAGGAGTGTGTTAATGATAGATCCCAGCTCTCCCTTTAGACAGGCAGCACCTCACCAGCCACTGAAATAGAGCTGCCCTGGGGCAGCAGGAGGAGGGAGGGATGGATGGATGGGTGGGTGGGTGGAAGGATGGAATGATCAAAATGGGAAAAGAAGAAAAGCAGAGGAGCCCATTTTCCACTCAGACAAAGGGCATGATGCCCTTCATATGCTCCAGATAAAGTCCTACAAGCACAACCTCAGGCAGAGAAGGTCCTCTCAGCCCCTTCTCTGTGGGCATCACAGTGACAACAATTGTCTTCTCACTGGGAGGAGGGATAGAGGTGCAAACTAATCCAGTTCAGGGTTTTCTGGTGTCTGCAGGAGCCTTTGGAGTTCTCCAGGCCATCAGCAGTTCCTGGGGCACCAGGGTTCCCAGAGGTGATGCTCTCTCTGAGCTGTGAACAGAACCACAGGGAAATCACACGTGGCCTTGGACCATGGAAAATGTCATTCTCAGCAGAAAACAGGTCTCTTCCTGAAAAAAGGGGGATGTTTTGGGACATATATGGTTGAGACAATAGAAAAATGGTAAAAAAACTCACGTACAGCCAGCAGCACACACAAAGATTTCTTTGTTACAGGACATTTTAAAAACTTTCTAGCCAATAGCATATTGCTAAAGCTCACAGACAATTGTTTTAGTCAATTACTAAAAGCACACGTACACCTGTAAAAAAAATCATCTTACCTTTACTATTTCCCACAAGCAGGGGTACAGCACAACCAAATTAATTCCACAAACAAAGCTCTGCCTGGGTAGCTTGCTCCAAATTAACACAGCAGCCCTCTTTGCTCTGGGAAAAGCAGGATCATGACCCATAAGCCCCAGTAAGCCCAGGAAAAGCCTCACCAGGATGCACATCCCAAATGTCACGGGCTGACCTGGGGTTTCCAGCCAGCTCAGCCCCTGAACACATGTGGGAACATCCCTGCAGAGCTCTGGTCCTGCTCAGGGCACTGGGAAATGCAGCTGGAGATGTAATCCAGCCACAGGCAGCTGGAGGGAAGCAGATTTCCATCGAAACCACAGAAGGTTGGAATTGCAGAGGCAGCAAAAGCTGTGAGCAACCTGAAACCCTGCTTTGGCCAAGAAAATTTACATCTCATTTGGGACCAGCAGCACGGACAGGCCAGCACGTTCAGGCCTCTGGAACACTGACTCAGGAATTTTTGGCATGTTAAACTATCTCTTCTGGGATTTTTTTTTTTTTTTTTTTTTTTTTTTTTTGTTTTGTTTTTTTTTTTTGGGTGTGTTTTCTTGCTTTTGAACCATCTCTCCAGGCTCCTCTGTGCAGCTGAAGGGACCAGGCATTTTTGTTGCATGGAGATCCATTCCTGCAGTATTTCTGTGGATACTCACAGCAGTCAGGGTGGTAAGAAAAAGCACCAGGGATCTCAGCTAACAGCCCACATCATCTAAATCCCTGGCATATGGTTCTGAATTAGTTGCTATGATAATTTCTTTATTAATTGATGTTATTACTTTGGCCCCTAAGCTCTCCTTTCATGGACCAGGATCACGTTGAGCGAGATGCAATGCAACAAAATTGCAGTTCATTGAGCAAAGAAATGGATTTCCACCACATTTTTAAGCTGTATTTCAAGTTTGCACCAAACTTCAAGAACTGAGTGAGATTTCAAACCTTTGTACTCTTGGACAGGGGAGTGATACAGAAGTAGGATCAGGATCCAAAAGGATATTTGGCAACATTTCCATGCAAGCCCAGGTTGGATGTGGCTTGGAGCACCCTGGTCTGGTGGAAGGTGCCCCTGCCCATGGCAGGGGTGTGGAGATTATCCATAAAACCCCTTCCAACCCAAACCATTCTGGAATTCCGTGGCCAATCCCCATCCCTTCTTCCCCCAGCTCCTGTATCCCTTTCCACCAGTGGGTGAGCAGAGGGGAGGTCAGTTGTAGCTGGGACAGCTGTGTCCATCCCAGCAGGAAATCCTGCTGTGGGAAGGGATTGTGGCTGGGAGAGGAAGGCAGGGAAAATGAGACTCTCAGGATTCCCAGCAAATATCCTGTGCCAGCCTCATCACAGGCCCTGTGACGCTCATGTCCTCACCAGGGTTCTGAGATTTGGCTCAGGGCGCCATTTCAGGTCTTGTTTTAAATATATATAAATATATATATATATATATATCTAAATTTGCTTTAGAGCTCCCTTCTGTGGTCATCTCTCTTCTGTCCCCTTCCTCCTGCCACTCTCCCTCACTGAGTTGCTGCTGTCCTTTGCTGAACCCCAGCAGCCACCCAAGCCATGACCTTCCAGAGAGGCTTCCCCAGGGAATGGGCACATTCCAAATTGCCCAGGGCTGCCAGAGCTCAGGGACAACTTGGACAATGCTCTCAGACACAGGGTGGGATTTTTGGGGTTGCCCTGTGTGGGGCCAGGAGCTGGACTCAATCATCCTTGTGGGTCCTGTCCAGCTCAGGCTATTCTGTGATTTGGAAGTCACCACTTTTACCTCCTCATCTCCCACACAAACCATTCTGGGACCTCTTCCTGGTCCTACATCCCTCACTGAAGAGGAAAAAAGGGTCTTTTCTGTCCTCCCCAACACCACACAACCTCCACGCAGTTGCAGTAGTTTCAACTCTAGAGCACTTTGAAGATGGGGCTGAAGTAAAAGGCAGAGATGCCAAGACCACAACCTACAGAAATTTCCCAAAGATGGGATCTTGCATTCACACCTAACAGAACTCTTCATTCCAGACGTTCCCAAGGAATTTATCTGGATGAGTGGAGTTAGCAGGCTGCCCCCAAATCCACCCATCCTGGGAGGGCCAGACCCAAGACGTGAAGCCCATGGCAGAGCTCTGTGTCACTGACAAAAAAATTCAAGTTTACAAAGCTCACTGGGAGTGGACACCAAGCCCTTTTCCAGCAAGAAAAGCTGCCCCCCACCCTTGCTGGGGCTGGAGGAAAGGGGAACATCCATGGATGTCATCCCCACCCCACACTCCAGCCCCCCAGGGAAGAGCCCCATGCCCTGCCTGGTGCTGGTGGCTCCAGAGATGTCCCCACACCAGCACTCCTGTGCTGCTGGATACAGCCACTAGAGGATGGCAGTGTCCCAGGCCACGCTGGGAATCACCAAATCCTGCTTTGGAAACCGACAGCACGGAGATCCCATCAGCTCCAGGGCCCCGAAAATTTCCACCCCGACTCACTCCAGTCCAAATCGCAAGCTGGAAGTTCGCAGCCCTCAGCTCTGCTTCACATCCCGAGCAAAGGCAGGCCCTTTGGAGACTGGAAATTGGGATTTTACAGGGGATCATCCCCCATGATCCCTTGGGACACAGCTGGGTGTGTTTTGATGAGTTACCCGGTGTATTTCCAGATCTCACTGTGTCTCCTCTCCAGTTTCTGCGACCACAAGATGACCAGAGCCCCGTTATCAGGGAGTTCCTGAAATTCCATGGTTTTCCTGCATCCACCATTAGATGTTCTGACCTCTGGGCTCTCCATGGGATCATGATTTCCACCAAAAGCAAAGCCTGATGAGCCAAGGAGATGGAGGCAGCCCAGCAGCTCAACCCCAGCATTCCCCCAGGACACCTTCGAGGGGATTTTCAAGGCAAATATCTGGAAACGATGAATGCCAAGCAGAAGCCCAATTATGCCAAAAATATCTGAGCCACAGCTTGAAGGAATATTCCCCCTCCTGAGGAAGCATAACAACCAAGCTGAGCTGCAGAATGAGATGAGCTTTGAACTAGAGCTCATTGGGGAATAAAACATCATTAGCTGTATCAAAATAAGATCATGGATATGAGTGTGGTGAGACTTGAGGCTGCCTCATTCATGGGTGTCCAAGATCCTCAACAATCCACTGGGAATCCACCTCCCTGCTTCCCTGGGGCTGAATTCTGCCCAGTGGGAGCAAGTGTTTTGCACCAAGCAGAGAAGAAAATCTCAGTTTCTTCATGGGTTTGAGCAAAGCAACCAGGCCATCAGGAAGAATTCATTATCTCAATATGCAGATCAGTCTCAGCGTGCAAATAGACTGGATTTGCTCGTGTCTCCCTGGAGTGAATACTGGCAGTGATGGTGACATCTTCTCACAGGTCACCTGTGGCTTTCCCATTCCCTCCCACAAAGATTCCAGGTGCATCCCACCCTGCCTGGTGGATCTGCTGGGCTGGCTCCAGCACACCAAGGCCTCTCTTGGGCTGAAGAGCCCAGCATGGAAAAGTCATGCCCCCAGACATTAATAGAATTTTTCTTTTCCAAAAGTCATGATCTCCAGGCTTGGTCTTGCAGTGATCCCAGCTCCTCTCTGCAGGTGTCCAGCCTGTCCCAGGATGTGGCATCAGCCTCTGCTGAACTCCAGCAGGGTCCTGTGGGCCTCATTCTCCATCCTGCTGGATGCTTCCCAGTTGGGTGTTATCCACAAACTGCACAGACCCACTGCTGGCTCTGAGAAACACCAAGACAAACCTCAGAGGCTGGGAAAAAATGGAATAAAGCTCCTTGAGTGCCCCACACATGTTGGGAACCATCTTCAAGAACCATTGGCTGCTTTGGGGGGCTGGAGGGCTACAGTGACACCTCTCCCCTCCCGAGATGCATCCCAATCCTGGGGAGGGGAACCTGCTGACACAGAATCCTTCCACAGCATCCCTGAAACACTTTTTCACTGCTGATTCAAGTCTCTGACGTCTGTGTTTTGATTCCAAGCAGTTTTGTAACACCAAGGCTCCGCGCCGCATCGAGGGCAGGGATGGAAATAGATCCACCAAATTCCAGCTCCCTGCTCCCCGCCTCCCTCCCTGCTGCCATGCCTCCATCCTGGCGTGGGCACAGGTGGGATGGGTGGCCCTGGGGAAGAGATTGTTCCTTCCATAGGAAGGTGGTAGCAGAAGCACTGGTCTCCCACCCTGTGGTGCCTTCAGAGGGGTCCCCAGCTTGATGTCACCCTCCCATGGACCATCCAGACGAGCATCCAGACCCCTTTTCTCTCCAGTAGGAATTTCCACGTGGTGGCTCAGCTTTCCCCACCCAAACAGAGTTATAAAAAGGCACTGCAAGGCCTGAGGTCCATCCAGCAAATTCCTCCAGCACCAAGGATAGGTTTTCACGAGGGACTGGGCTGAAGCTTCAGAGCTGGAGCTGAGTCCAGCTGAGTCAAAGGTCCCTGCCAGCTTGCCAGCTGGATGCAGTGTGCCCCAGTTTTATGGGAAGGGCTTCCAGCCAGAAGAAGATGAAGCACAGCCCAGGTCGACGCCCCTCACCCGTGCACAAACAAGGCAGGGGATACGTGAATGGAGTCAGGAGCTCCTCCCCAGACCAGCCTTCTCTGTAGATCACAAATAACCCCAGGGATCTCAGCTCAAAAATTCCTGCTGCCACATGGAAAAGCTGCTGGATGGAAGGGCACAATGAGCTCTCCTGGCTCTGCCTGGGACTGCTGGTGAAGAGCTTTCTCTGCACCCAGGTTCAGGGGGGGCTTTGGCCAACAGCTGAGCAAGGTCACCCAGTGCCACTGACCAACAGCAGCCCCAAAATTCTAAGGACACATCCCAAGTTTTCTGGATCAAGGCCACTCCCAAGGCCTTGGGACAACCTTGTGTGGAGTGCAGGTCTGCTCTGCAGAGGCAATAATCCTCTTCAGCTCAAGCCAAGGTTCTGACCTTGAGTCATCCAGATTTTGGGGAGATATAATGTTTTCCAGATCTTCCTGCTCTCTCCCTTCATTGTGATGGTGTCCCACACATTTCCCATGGAAACTGCTGATCTCTCCCCCTCTCAGTGCCCTGAGAAGGACAACATGGCAAAGGCAGGTGGCCCCAGGGAGAGCAGGTCACCCCAGTGGGCTGTGCCTCAGTTTCCCCAGCTATCAAAAGAGGATTAGTTCACTTCCAGGATGTCATGAGGAAACACTCCTAGGGCAGGATCAAGCCTCACAAAGGCAGCAGCTTATCTGGACTGCTCCAAGCACTGCCCAGGAAGAGGAGATGTGGTGGGGCATCACCTCCCCAATTAGCCTGTGACAGGCAGGGACACCACGGGTGTGGACACGTGAGGAGGTGGCTCTCCCTGTGCCAAGGAATGACTCCAGTTGCTGAGCCCTGGTTGTTCCAGTCTCCCCATTTATCCAGAGAGCAAACACAGAGAGGATTTATGGGGAGAGAGCTGATGCCACACCTGCCCTATGAGACCTGCCACGTGCTGCCCTCCTGTCAGGGTGGGAGAAGAGGTGAAGCCCTTTCCTAGCACAGCTTCCATTTTGGGAAGGTGCTTCTGGGCTGGGATTTCTCCTGATGGAGAGATGTTTGAGGAGGATTTCATAGCAAAAGGGAGAAAACACCGTAAGCATCATCCAACCCCGCTCAAGAGCAAGGAAACACCCCTCAAGGGTTTTAATCCATATGTTATACCTGGGGAAACTGAGGCACAGGGATGCAGCTGGACCAGAGGGCTCCCAGCCATTGCTCCTCTGCAAGCACTGGAGGATTTTGGGGTGCAGGTGGGATCTTGCATCTTCCCTCACTTTATTGCCCAGCTCATCTCAGACACCAATCTCCCCATCCACTCTCTCCTTGTACAACTGCCTTGTTACCAGCTCCAGCAGAGGATCCCACCCTTCCCTCCCCACCCTCTGCCTCCTCCACCTGCTTCAAGTCCAATAAGGAGCCAACCTTCTTCCCTTACAGGCTTGGGATCACTTCCCACAGCACAGGGGTGACATCTGGGTTACTCTGCCCAGGCTCATATTGCAAACCCAGCGCCACTTCCCACCTGCTCAGCCTCAAAAATATCTGAGTGACACCCATGCCAACTTCCCAAAAAACCACCTGCTGCTCTCCATAGCTCCCAGGGCCAGGGCAGCTGTGCAGGAGCACCGTAGCTGTTGTCTGCACATGGGAAGTCCCTTCTCACCTCACTTGGGTGCCAGAGGGTGGTGGTGGTGGTGTGGGGAGCTGCAAACCCTCATTTGGGGGATAAAGACAGACCCAGATGGTCGGGGTGAGCCTCTCATCCTCCTGCTGCCAGCACAGCACTACGTTCTCCAGGTGTTTGGTGGCTCAATGTGGACACAGAGGAAGAGAAATAAACTCTTAGAAATGACCCATGGGCAGGATCCACTGACTCAGCGAGTTTGTGTTACCACAAGGCATAAGAGCTCCAAGAAAGGCCAAGACCTTGGCCAAAAAAAAAACCAACAAACCTTTGGAGGAAGGCTTAGGGAAGCCACCCACCTTTTGGGTGACTGCTGATGCATTCAGCATTTCCTTCTCCCCGCTCTCCCAACCAGGCTGGTCCGGCTCCACGGGAAGGCTTGGCCAGCTCCCTGTGTTTACATCCCTGTGAGATGCTATCAGGAGTCAGGCTCTGCCTGTACTTGCAGGAGGTAAATCCACATTCAGTGCAAAGGGTGGGGACTTTCCTCTCTCCCAAGTTAAAGACAGCTTCAGAAGAGTTGCCTCGGTGTCTGCTCTCCTCAGTGCACAGGCTTTTGATGACCACTTCCATGGATTTTCAGATGTGCAAGAGAGAGGTTAATCAGCCCCTCTGGCTTGTGCCAAGTGGCAGCCAAGAGAACAGGGCTAGATAATGACATTTCTGGCAGAGGCTCCAGAGGATTTCTTTTTCATTAGGTTGTTTTTGTATTATTATCTATTTATCTTAGATAGAAGTTATTTGCTCTGCACAAGCAGTGCCATCGTGCAGGAGCCACTCCAGACGTGAGGTAGGAGGGTGTGGTGGGCCCCAGATTCAATGTCCTCAGCTCCAAAAGCATTCAGCCATCAGATCTCTGCTCATCTCATTCACTGGATGGTGGCCCTTTATACCCAGAGACCTTTGATGTTGTCCATCCCATGAGCTCCCCTCTGAACCCTCCCAAATTACATATTCAGGGAATCATGGAATGGTTTGGGATGGAAGGGACCTTAAAGACCATCTATTTCCTCCAATTTCTACCTCCTGGGAAATTTTCCCCATTTAAAAGTTGAGCCTGGCCTTATCCAGGAGCCCTGTGGATGCTCCTGCAAGGCTTTTCCCAGCCTAATCTTAAATCATCCCTGGCTTATCAAGTGTGGTCCCAAACAAAAGCAATCTGTGGAAGAAGTCTGAGGAAAGGACACTGTTCAATAAAGTCAGTCTGGACTCTCTTGCTCCCCTCCTCCTGCTTTGTTTCCTAGACCCTATTTCTGGAAAAAAAAAAAAAAATTACCCTCAGACCCAAATTTTTTGTCCATCACTGCACCCTACAACTAAATCCATGTGTTAGAGGGAAGTGGCTGCTCCTGGTGAGGTGGGAATTGCCTTGTATTTCCAACACAGCTGCCCAGAGGGGAGTAAAATCCCTGAAACTGCTGAGCCTTGGAAGGATGCCAGTGGCAGACCACTGGAGCTGTCAGCTCCAGCTCCTGCACAGTCTCGTGCCCAAGCACACCCCAGAAATGTGCCTGGGATGGATCCCCCTGCAAACTCCAAGTGCTCCTGGGCAGCGTGTTCCTAGCAAAAACCCAACCCAAGGGCTGGCAGAGCTCTGGGACGAGACAGTGAGTGTGTGTGTGTGACTGTCTGAGCCTGCAAGGGACAGCTTGGACCCCTTCCCAGTCTGGAGCATTCCTGTCTCTTTATGGCTGATGTTCTCCAGATGTTTTGTATTGCAGCCTCATGTGGAAACCCTCTGGCCCCAGGGCTGAATCCTGCTCAGCCCTCCACGTTACACCCAGCAGAGAGGAGCAGGAGGGGGGTTTTTACATCGCTCTGTCCACATCATTTATTATATTTAAAGCATTAATCAACCCTGGGGTGCACCACAGCTGCCCCAAAAGTGCCTATTCCCATGCCTGCTCATCCTTTTGAACTCTTTTTTTTTTCCCAAGGAAACAGCACACGTGGGATCACCTCCTATCCACAAGCCCATCAAGTGCTGCAAAGCAGAAAGATACGGATACAACCTTTGGCTTAGGAAGTCCCGAAGCAGCAAATTGCCGGAAAGGGAGCGAATATAATGTGGAAAGCATTCCCCTGGCTTGGCCCTCGCCTCGCATTCCTGCGGAGCAGCTCCCCCCAGCCCCAGCCAGGGATGGATACCAGCAGGGCTGGGCCGTGGCTCTGAGCCAGGAGGAGCTCCCATGCCCCTGTGCATGCATGTTCCTTGTCCATATTGTCCATTTCTGGTGGATTTTGTTCAACCCGAGGACTCAGCTGGTTTCACTCCCTGCCCGTGTCTCTGGCGGGTGGGATGAGGTGTGGGTGCACTCCTAAAGGATAAGGGGGAATCTGGTTACCCCCCCCCACTCAGGTCTTGGCTCTAGTTTGGTCCCTGAAGTGACATTCTAATGACATTCTAAGTGACATTCTAATGCTCCATCCCCACCAAGGACATGGGTTTGGCAGCATGGATGCAGTGGGACACCCCATTCCCGTGCACCAGTCACCACAGAGCCGATGGACACGGTGTCTCCAACAAACTTTGACTTTTTTTCTGACTTCCCATTAGCAAACATCCTCATCTACCATTAGCAGACATTTTAAGACACCCCTCCTTTATCATTCCTCCACACTCCATACACCACTGAGGGTGAGAGCAATCCTGCCCTCTACACTCTGCAATCTTCCCATGGCTGGGGCTGCTCCCACCTGAGCCCACTTTTCCATTTGCCAGCCATCCTCTGCTCTTCCCTGCAAGCCCATCCTTGCTGGCTCCTGCCAGGACAAGGGCACTCAGCCCCAGTCAGGGTCTTTTTTCCAGAGCAGGAGGGTGCAGGCAGGGCCCTGTGTTAATGGGGTGTTAAAGGGGGGAGGGAGGGTCTGACTGCCTGACGGAATTCTGACTGCTTCCTTGCCTCTCAGGAGCCACCTGCATCCTCCAGCAAATGCTCCCTGCTCCAGAAGAAGGCACTTGAAAAGTTTTCCTGACCTCAGTGGTAGGAAAATCCTCCATCCTGACAGTGCTGAGCCCAGCTCCAGGCTGTGCCAAACACCCCAAACTGCCAGGGACATTCCCAGCAGGATCAGTCCCAGCCTGTGGCTCTGAGTCCCCTAAATGAAGCTTTCAGCATTGCCTGGTGATGTTCAGGTTGGTCGTTTTCCCCTGGCCCATTTTTGGGGAGCAGGAGCAGGAGGAAGAGGATGGACCCACATGGGTACAGGTTGTGCTATTTCATCTCCAAGCACCTGCAAGCAGGCTCCACTCCAATTTACTTCCCAGCTTGGATGCAATCGGTGACTACCTGATTTCCCCTTTCCTGCTGGGGCTGGCAGGATCCTGTGCTGCAGCCAAGCCCCTCAGAGCATGATGAAGAGGAAGAGGAAGAGCTGCAGTGTTTTGGTTGCCACCCAGGAGCAACACCTGCTCCAGGTGCTCAGCAGAGCGTGATCCTGGGGGCAGGATCACCCTGGGTGGATGCAAAGGCCAAGGAGGGAGGTGGGAGGTGGGTCAGCCCTGCCACAGCATTGCTTGACTCACAAAGTCATTAATGAATCAAAGCTCCCAGGTGATTGCTGCTATGAGGAAGAGGAAGAGGAAGACTGTGCCACTCCACCCTGCTCTGCACTGGGCTGGCCAGGGGTAGAAGCAACGTGGAAGGGGTGGAGGAGAGGTGTGAGAAAGCAGGGCTGCACCCAGAGCGTGGGGAGGGGCGAGGGAGGCTCCCCACAGCCCCGTCAGGGGCACACTGGGATGGGCACACGCTGATATTTATAGAATCATAAAATCATTAAGGTTGGGAAAGCGCCCTCAGGTCATCCAGCCCAGCCAGCAAGAGTCCTTGGCTGAGAGGGGACTGGGTCACTCTCAGATCAGCTGGAGCTGCCACCCCAGAGACCTCAAGGGAAAGGAGGGGAGAGGGGGAGGCAAGGAATGGGGAGAGCAAGCAGTCAGGATGGATGAAGAAGGCAAAAAGCAGAAGAGTGAGAAAGCAGAAGGGAGAAGTGGATATTTTTCCAGTGAGGGACTTCCAGGACCTGGCAGTGCTGTGCCATGGGACCAAGGAAGGGGATGATCTGCAGGAACCCAACCCTTCCTCTGCCCACCAGGTCTCCCATCCACAGCACCTCTATGATGGGCTTGGCCAGGCTGGTGAAGGTCCCCTTGATCACAGAAGAAAAAATGTGGGGGTAGATCAGAGAATCATGGAATCATTAAGGTCAGAAAAACCCTCTAAGGTCATCAAGTACAACTGCTCCCCCATCACTGCCAATCCCACCACTAACCCATGTGTTACATCCACACAGCTTTTAAATCCCTCCAGGGATGGGGATTCCACCACTGCCTTGGAGAGCTCTCAGGGCTTGACTATCCTTTCAGAGAAGAAATTTTCAGAGGAGCAGGAGATCCTGGCAGGCTGTGGGAGGCAGCAACAGGGCTGCTGCCACCACTCCAGCCTCCACCTACTTTCCAGGGACACTTTGGTCCCATCCCTGCACTTGTCACCCCATTTGAATCGGGGTGACGACAGATCTGCTGTGGCATTTGTAGCCCAGCACTGCCAGAGAGGAATGAAAGGAGAAAGGAGACATCTTCCACCTTCCCATGGGACAGACCCACCCTCCCTTATCACCCCATCTCCGTGTGGTCCAGGCATGCAGCCGGGCTGGATCCCCAGCACCTTCACTCATCGAGTAGGAAAACCAGGATTTTCTCATACAAACAGCAAGGTGTTGGTAGCAGGAGCACGTGGAGCAGGGAGGGAGTGAGCAGAGTGGTTCCCTCCGTGGCCAGGGAGGGAATCAGGTGCATCCCCACATCCCCAGCTAGCTGAATTTGGGTGCCCCCACCCCACATCCTCCCTCTGCCAGCATGCAGGCAGGAAGGACTCTGCCCATCCAGCCTTCCCCTTCCACTGAGGGGGTCTTCCTTGGCCATGTCCCCATGCAGTGCTTCCCAAAGGGAAACTGAGGCAGGGAGCACCACAGGAGCTGCTCTCTGTAACTGGCAGTAGGTCCTGGGCACAAGGCAATGTCCAGGAGCCCTGTGCCAGCACTGGAGTCACAGCAGACACCCTGCCTTGCCCTTGTCCAGAGGGCTGTGGGGCCATTTTGGGGTGGTTTTATTTTCTCTCATCCAGGGAAAGAGGCTGGACATGCCCCAGCTGTGTGTGCTGGCAGCCCAGAAGGGCCCCATGAGCCCTGGGCTGATCCCCCAGTGTGGGCAGCAGGGGAGGGGGTGAGATTTTGCCCCTCTGCCCTGCTCAGGTGAGACCCCACCTGCAGAGCTGCCCCAGCCCTGGGATCCCCAACATCAGAAGGAGCTGGAGCTGCTGGAGCCAGGCCAGAGGAGGCCAAGAGCTGCTCCAAGGGCTGGAGCCCCTCTGCTCTGGGGCCAGGCTGGGAGAGCTGGGGGTGCTCACCTGCAGAAGAGAAAGCTCCAGGGAGAGCTCAGAGCCCCTTCCAGGGGCTCCAGGAGAGCTGGAGAGGGACTTTGGACAAGAGCCAGCACTTTTCTCATCAGGAAAAAGGGGAATGGTTTCACAATGACAGAGGGCAGGGCTAGATCGATATTAGGAAGAAATTCTTCCCTGTGAGGGTGGGGAGGCCCTGGCACAGGGTGCCCAGAGAAGCTGTGGCTGCCTCTGGATCCTTGGAAGTGTCCAAGGCCAGGCTGGGAACAACGTGATCTAATCAAGTTGGAAACTTGACAGGAACCTGTCCCTGACCGTGGCAGGGGGGTTGGCACAAGATGAGCTTTAAGGTCCCTTCCCACCCAAACAATTCCACGACTCGGTGCCAAGGACGAGGCTCGCAGCACTCCCTCCCCTCCAGCGGCAGCTCCGGAGTGCCCAGTGGGCGTGGGAGGAGCGGCAGAACTCGATTTCCGAGTGCATTTGCTTCCCAAATTCCCAAAAGCAGCTGCCGGCAGCGGCTCCCCGCGGGGCTCCCAGGGCTCCCAGCTCGCCCAGGCCAACCCCTCCCAGGCCGAGCGGGGATTCCCACAGCGGGAATGAGGCTTCACCCAGTGAGAACATCCCGCGGATCGGCTTCCTGCCGCACCGCTCAGGAATCCCGAGCTCAGGGCCGCCGAGACCTCCCACGGCAGCGCCGGGAGCATGGGATGCCCATCCCAGTGTCCCTGCTGTCACAGTGTCTGGGATGCCATTCCAGCGTTCCTGCTGTCACTGCACCCGGGATGCCCATCCCAGTGTCCCTGCTGTCACAGTCTCCGGGATGCCCATCCCAGTGTTCCTGCTGTCACTGCACCCGGGATGCCCATCCCAGTGTCCCCTGCTGT
Source organism: Urocynchramus pylzowi (assembly GCA_013397555.1). Taxonomy (NCBI): domain Eukaryota; kingdom Metazoa; phylum Chordata; class Aves; order Passeriformes; family Fringillidae; genus Urocynchramus; species Urocynchramus pylzowi. Next base: position 731 of record VZRH01004707.1, on the reverse strand, counting down.
CACAGCTCCCGGGATGCCCATCCCAGTGTCTATCCTGTCACAGCACCCGGGATGCCCATCCCAGTGTCCCCTGCTGTCGCAGCACCCGGGACCGCCGTGTCCGGTCCTCCGGGCAGCCTGGAGAGGGAAGGAAGGGGGGAAAGGAGGATCAGCTTCCCCTGCCCGCCTGAACATCCTCGGACAGCGCGGGACTCTGGCTCTGGGTGACATCCCAGCTCCAGGGTGATGTCATTTCCCCCACAAGTGATGTCGTGTCCACGGCAAAGGGACAGAGGTGGGGACAGCTGGAGGGGTGCGGGCAGCGATGAGCAGGTCGGGACAGTGCCCACCCGCACAGTGCCACCCCTGGTGTCTCCTCCTGTCCCCTCTGGGTCACCCTCCTGCCACCTCGTCCCCACTGCCACCAACCCCTGTCATCTGCCTTCACCCCGTCCCTCCTGCCAAGCCCTGTCCCCATCTGCACTCACTGCCACCCCGTCCTGTCCCCACTGCCACTTCATGTCCCCAAAGTCATCCCCTGTCTCCACAGCCCCTCACTACACCATCCCCTTTCCCCAGTGCCACCCTGTCCCCAGTATCACTCCCTGCCACCCTGTCACTTTAAGTCCTCACTACACCATCCCCATCTCCAGTGGCACTGTCACTGCAGGTCCCCAATGTCTCCTTATGTCCCCACAGTCACTCCCTGCCCCGTCGACCCTCCGTCACCTCTGTCTGTCCCATCCCATCCC